>CAUYUJ010014610.1:276382-278809 GCA_963575745.1 Prorocentrum cordatum
AACCAAATCAAACCCAATCCTCAGCCAGTTTCTGGCCCAAGTCCTGGCGCCTGAGCGGCGCCCTGGCCCGAAGGGCGCAGACCTGCGCAGCGCGGGGCCATGGCGTCTCGGGAGCCAGAGTCGTTGCCTGACAGCAATGAACAGGGCCCCGTCGAGACTGGGCCCGGCTCCCCCGTCGAGACCCAGGCGCCCGGGGTCGAGGCCGACAGCGAGCAGCCCGCCGAGCCCTTGGCCCTCATGCCGCCCTGCGAGGGCAACGGCGGCACCGAGCCCGAAGACGATAGTTCCGACGCCCAGCCAGCTACTCAGACTGAGATCGACGCAACGATGGCTGAGGCATCGATGGGCCAGGCGTTCACCAGCCAGGTCCTGGAAGATCCGCATGCCGACGTGGCGGAGGTCAGCTCCGATTGTGGCGAGGGGCAGGACTACCTCCACCAGCTCAGCATGAATATTGAGGGGCAAGAGGTGGAGGACGCCGACGGGCTGCTAGACGCCTGCGCCGAGGATTGCGAGGACGAGGATCTGGATTTCGCCAAGAGGGCGACGGATATCAGCATGGAGGTTTATGCGATGAAGGAGACGGAGGTCGAGGCCTCGACAGCCGTGCCATCGACAGCTGCGTCATCTTGGGGAGGCTCGGACGGCGACGTTGGTCGAGCACGCGGCTTGGAGGCCACGCTTGCGGATGAGGCCGACAACCTGATGAGCGCAGATCGCGACCTTCCAGAGAGCATGGAGAAGCTCATGGCCGACGCCCACAAGGCCACCAGCAATGAAAACTTGTTGTCGGATATAGGTGTCTTGAACTTGAATGAGCCGAGGGCGAACTTCTTCAAGCAGATGGTGGCGCAGGATTGGAAGTTCGATGCTCGGGGCGCCGCTGGCAATCCAGCGGGCGGCCAGCGGGGCAGATTCATCAACGGCAAGAACGAGGGGATCATCCAAGAGAAGAAGAACTGCAAAGCACTCGGCCGCAACCCCGATGCGCAGCGCGACCTCCGCGCGAGGTGGGCGAAGAAGCAGTTCGCGGAGTGGGGGCAGGAGAAGGTCAAGATGGAGCGCTCGTCGAGGAGGGCCTTCTCTGACGAGCGCTACTACGTGCTGAACCGCATCACCACGGAGGAGGGCGGGGGCAAGAGAGGAGAACATAACGCGATCAATTGCGCGTTGAAATGCGCTGCGATGGGGCCGCCGCTCTACAAGTGGTGCACGCGGCGCAAGGACTGGCTGCACTTTTACAGGATCGACGGCATCGAGGAGTCGTACGAGGAGCGCCGGCAGATGACGAAGACGGCCTACAGCTCGGGCAGCACCGATATCAAGAACAAGAATTATTGGCTGAGCATCGGCGCGAGGGCTGCAACGTTGCAGAATGCGGCGGCTCCTGCGCCGCCTGCAGAGGCGCAGGCGGGGCCCGAGGAGAAGCCCGAGGTGACGGCAGAGGAGAAGGCAGAGGAGACGGCAGAGCGGAAAGCCGAGGATGGGACGCTGCCAGGGCCCCCCCAACAGAGCCTGAGGGTCGCAGGAGGAGGCGCAAGGGTCCTGAGCAGCCAGCTGCAGAGCCTCCAACTCCAGAAGAGCCACCCAAGAAGAGGAAGGCGAACTCTCTGATCAGCGATGCCAAGGCTGCCACGCTCTCCTACAGCATGGCCATCACCGCAGCAGATCCGTTGATCTCCGACGCGAAAGGCACCGACGAAAGCTGGGCCGCGTTCGACACGCCAGGCCACGTCGGAAAGGCGTTGAAAGCCAGGGAGAACCTCGAAAAGGAGCTGGAGAACAATGCGAACTCCTCGAAGTTCACCAGCGGCGACGTCGCGGAGATGCTCTAGAACATGAAGGCGACGAAGGACGAGGGCGCCGCCTCGCAGTTCGAGCGCTGGCTGCAGGACTTCAGCGAGAAGGTGAACCCTGGAAGCAACAAGCTCGCGAAGGCGACGCGCATGATTGCGTCAATGCACGTGGGTCACCGAGGGCGCGAAGCTCGCGAACAAGTCAGATGGCCAGAAGCGCAGCAGAGGGAGCTCGTCTGCGGCCTGATCGCCCTCGCGACTCCGTGGGCCTCGGCGCCGCGGAGATCGGCAGCGCGCGGGGCGCTGCGCACGGGAGGCGCAACAAGGAGGAGGAGGAGGAGGAGGGGGAGGAGAGAGGATGAGGAGGAGGAAGAAGATGAAGATGGGGAAAAGGATGAGGATGAGGATGAATTAGAGAAGGAGGGGAGGGGAGGGGGGGGGTGGGGGGGGGGAGGAGGATTGGGGGGAGAGAGGGGGAGGAAAGATGGAAACAAAAGGAGGAGGATGAGGAGGGAAAGGAGAGAGGAGGAGGAGGAGGAGGAGGTGGTGGAGGAGGAGGAGGAGGAGGAGGAGCTCGGAAACGTCTCAGGACCCCAGGGCCCGAGTGGAGGAGGGGCCCTGAGGACCAGGG
>CAUYUJ010014610.1:278909-390184 GCA_963575745.1 Prorocentrum cordatum
CTGCTCTCTCTCTCTCTCTCTCTCTCTCTCTCTCTCTCTCTCTCTCTCTCTCTCTCTCTTCCCCTCCTCCCCTCCCCTCTCTTCTCCTCTCCTCCCCTCGCCTCTCCTATCCTCTCCTCTCCTCCTCCCCTCGAGGCGTGCCCGAGGTTTCGTTGGTGCGCCTCTCGCGCACCCCCGCCCCGAGAGGAGCAAGGGGGGCACGCCCCCCTCGGATGAGTCTGCGCCCACCCGCCTCCTGGAGAGCAGGTTTCGCAGAGGGGGACTAGGTCTCTGAACGCGTCGATTGCTGGCCGCAACGGGCCGCGGGGGAGGCAGTCGCCAATGGAAAGCCAACGGAGGGAAATAGATGGAGGAGGAGGAAGAAGATCAGGAGGAGGACGACGACAACCACGACGAAGAACAATCCTGTCAATTTCTCACGCACTACGACATGCGAGGGAGAGGAGCGCCGCGCAACTACTGGGCCTCCGCGTCAGCCTGATCCCTGGCCGTCCGCATGTCCCTCCGGTAGCACGCCATCTCCAGGACGTTCTCGGCGTGCGCCACGTCCTCCCAATGGGCGCGGATCCCCTAGTCCCTCCTCCTCCTCCTCCTGTTTCTCCTCCGCCTCATCCTCCCTGCACCTCCTCCTCCTCCTCCTTTTTTCTTCCTCCTCCTCCGCTCCTCCTCCGCCTCCTCCTGTTCCTCCTCTTTCTCATCCTACTCATCCTCCTCCTGACTCTCCTCCTCTTCCTCCTCCTCCTGCTCCTCCTCCCCCTCCTCCGCCTCCTCCTCCACATTATCCTTCCTCGCCGTCGCATTTCTCGTCCTCCTCCTCATCATCATCCGCCCTCTCTTCCTCCTCCTCTCCATCCTCCTCCTCCCCCCCATTATCCTTCTGCTCCTCCGCACGCCATGGGCACGGAAGGCCCCAGGGGGCTGCCACTGCCAGCGGACAACAACACATGCTACCTGACGCGCGCCATGCGACTCTTAGCAATCGTTCACCATAGAGCCCGCCCAACCCCTCCTGCGGGCGAGGCCTCCAGCCTGGCTCCACGTCCATCCGCTTACACTCGAGATGGGTTGAGAGCGAAACCCGAATCCCTTCCCTCAGGCCCTTGAAGAAGGCGTCGCTCCGGCACAGCTTCGACAAGCAATACGCAGGACACACCAGATTCATAGTCTTGACTATGGGAGAGAGACACAAAGCACTGGCATGGTGCTTGCAGAACCCAGTTAAAGCTGCAATCTTACCGCCGAATTGTCTGGTGAAGAAAGCAATGAGTTTCATATTGGCCGAGTGGTGGTCGCTGCCGAAGTTGGCGCACGCCATCTTCACACGGGGTGGAAGCTGGCCACCGCCTGTTGAGAAAAGGAATTGGTGCAAAGACGCAGGCAGCACGCGCTTCAGGGCAGCAAACATGCACCCAGCGCTCACGGTGTCCAGAATCGCAGGCGGCAGCACAACCTGCTCGTGAACAAGGCTGCCTGGTTCGTAGAAGGTCAACCATCCATGCGAAGCCATACAGCACACGTCAGTTCCCCTGCCCGATTTCTCACCAGTCGGGATCAAACGATACTTCGACTCGTCCCATTGCAACTGGAAGATCATGAACTGAGATGACCCAACAGCATTCGCAATAGCCTCTGCCTGTTTCCCGCGCAAGATGTGAGAGCACGCGTAAACTATATTTGCTATGTAGCTGACACTCCTCTCGACCCTGGTTGCGATGCTACGGAAGGTCTCGCAAGGATGCGAGAACGCGACCCTCAAGCATTCCCTCGAGGACATGTGCTTCCAACTGCCACTCCCCTTGAAAAGGCGCCCACAAACGCGGGAACGCTGCCGCGACGAGGCCGCCCCCGCTCGATGCCCGACCCCTCGCTGCAGGGAGTCCGGTTTCGAGCGGCTGCGCTCGCGCGTTTGCGGGCCCCTGGCCTTCTGTTTGGGCGGCCCACGCCCGTCCACCCCAAAGCAGTCGTCGAGGCGGCTTGCCCGCCTATCGAGCTCCGCCATCTGGGCCTCCCGAGCCTTGTCGCGCAGCCTCTGACCTCCCCGGGCGGCGCAGGCAACGGGTCAGGCAAACCGCCCCCCCCTGCACGACCTCGATGCTACTGGGGCTGCTTTTCCATGTCCCCGGGCAGACGATCCACCGCCCAGGGCGGAGGTTCGACAGCTTCGCGGGCTGTGGTTCCACAGCCCAGGGCTGTGGAACTGCAGTTCCAAGCCGCGGAGCCCGCGAAGCAGTCGAACCGCGGCCCTGGGCGTCGACGTCGACGACGACGACGACGGCGACGTCGACGTCGACGTCCACGTCAACGTCGACGACGACGACGACGACGGACGACACGACGACGACGACCATCACCACGACCGTCGACGTCGACGACGCGAAACGACACGACGACGTCCACGACGACGACGCGAACGATCTACGACTAACCTGACAACGTCGACGACGACGGCGACGACGACGACGACGACGACGATCCACGACGATCGACACGAACGACGACAACGACGACGACGTCGACGTCGCGACCGTCGACGTCCGACGACGACGACGACGACTACGACGGTCGACTCGACGACGACGACGACGACGACGACGACGACAACCGACGAACGACGACGTCCCGACCGCGAGGGGGCGACGACGATCGGCGAACGACGTCGGACGACACGACGACACGACGACGACGTCGAACGACGGTTTAGTGAAGCAAAAAAAGCTGGCCTTGAGAACTGGTTCTTGCGAATCCGATGCGTTTCTATGGCGGCTGGTGCATGTGGACCGTCGTGCGAAAAACCTCTAGCGCTGCCCTAGCGAACCGCCGTCCAATCTGCCCACATCGGGCTTTCCAAGCGCAGGCCCAGGAAAAACAAAAACCCGTTCTCAAGGCCAAGACTTGTCTTCGCAGGTGGCCGGCGCACGCGCCAATTGGCCCCTTCGGACGTCGCATTTGGGAACAGCGTTGCCTTGAGAATCATTGTTTGGGATTCCGACGCGCCTCTGTGGCAGGCAACCCGGAGAAATCCCTGCCCCTGGCGTGGAAAACGCTGGTCCTGATAATCAGAGCTGTAACCTTAAACCCGGGGTCGGCGAAGTGTTGCCGCGGCGTCAATATTTATTTAATGTAAGCAAAAAGTCATCAAATCCTCCTCCTCCTCCTCCTCCTCCTCCTCCTCCTCCTCCTTCTCGTAGTGCGCTCTCTGCTTTCATCCCACCCCGCCAGGTTGGCGGCACCGCCTGGAACCCGCCCATTTCCGGGCCCAGTGCAAGGCGGCAGGGGGAGCGGGGCCCCCAGCGGGGCGCTCGCCGAGGGCCCGCTCGGCGATGGCCAGCAGCTCCTGAGGGTCCATGAGCCCAAACAGCTATCGAGCTGCTGCGGTTCCTCCTCCTCCTCCTTTTCCTCCTCATCCTCCTCCTCCCCCGCAGGAGGCGGCGTTCGCTTCCATCCACCCCTCCCGGGGGGATGGGGGATAAGGAGGAGGAGGAGGAGGAGGAGGAGGAAAAAGAAGAGGAGGAGGAGGAGGAGGATGGGAAAAAGGAGGTGCAGGAGGGGGCGGGAGAAGAGGAGGACGAGGAGGAAAGAGGATATGGAACACGATGAAGGGAGGATGGTGAAGACTATGGTGATGATGAGGATGACAAGGGGGAGGAGGAGGAGGAACAAAGGAAGAACAGAGCGAGGTACGGACCGCCTGGAGCGCGGGCCCACCGCCCGGGGCCGCGGTTCGACAGCTTCGCGGTTTGCGCGGCCCGGGGCTGTGGGCCTACAGCCTGGGGTACTGGAGTCACAACTCTGGAAATAGGGAACGCTATAATACAATATATCACAATTAGCGATAACAGCAATAATGCTGCTAATCATATGAACGACAATAATAACAATATTATACATATTCGATGTGATATTAATGCTATTAATAACAACAATAATGGTATGAGTTTTGAAATCACTAATTATAAGATCGCATGTATCTGAAAATGATAATGATAATGTTGATGATAACGACAATGACAAAGCTAATGATAATGACGATGGTGATATTATAATGATAATTGTTTGACATGTTTGCTTCGATTGTTTGGCGCATTTGCTTCGACAGCGCAGAGAAGCTTCTAAAGAATACCGGTTCCAACTGCTCCAGGCGCCCGGGCCGGCGAAGTCCTTGCCCCGCTCGCCCCAGCCGCTCCAGTCCTTCCAGGTGGAGTCGCCCTTCCAGCCGTCGTCCTAGCTGTCCCTCCAGCCGGACTTCCACCAGCCGCTCCGGTCGGCGTAGTCCTCGACGCCGTCTGAGGCGTCTCGCTCTCCGGTGCGCCTTTGGCTCCAGGGGTCTCCACGCTGCCACGGATCTTCGTCTTGATCTGGTGCTGCCCCACTGGCCCGTCCTTCGCCTGCTGTGTCAGTTGCCCGACCTGCTCGGCTGGACTCATGGACCTGGTCTCGCACCATCATGATCACCCTCTGCAGCTGCTGCGGCGATATTCCAGTGGCCGGGTCCGGCCTGGCCGGTGGCGGCGCCTCTGGTGGCGCCGGCCTCGCCGCTGTAGCAACTCCATCCAGCAGCGCTCTGAGCTGCTCCTCCGAAAGGCGAAACTGGCCATCTTCATCTGCCCATTGTCTTGCTGTTCCCAAGGATGCAACGATGGGTCCCTGGCCTGCCGAGGCCGAGCTGCGAGGTGAATTAGCACCCTGCTCCTGAGACATCGTCGGGCCCGCAGAACCGAGCCTCCGCAGAGGCTCCGCTACCACTGTCTCCCCACCGACGTTATCTCCAGATGACAAGGTGCCTTTTCTCCGTCAGCACGGTCTCAGTCCCAGTGCGATCTCCGATCGCGCTGCACAAGCACCCTTGCACTCGTAGTAGTCAGAGGAAGGAAGGAATGGGCCTTGGAATGGAATGGGTAGTGAGTGACGGAAGATTAACAACAAGTGAGTAGAAAAAGTATGGCCTTGAGCCAACATGGTTACGGAGGGGGCCCAGTTCCCGATCATACGGTTCAAGTCCAGGGGAAAGGGCGAGGGCTACTCTCCTCACCCGATCAATGAGCTAGAGGCGCTCATTCCCGCACTTCTCTCTCTCTCTCTCTTTCTCTCTCTCTTTTTTTTCTCTCTCTCTCTCTCTCTCTCTCTCTCTCTCTCTCTCTCTCTCTCTCTCTCTCTCTCTCTCTCTCTCTCTCTTTTTTTCCTTCTCTCTTTCTCTCTCTCTCTCTCTCTCTCTCTCCCTCGCTCTAGTCTCGGCTCGAGAGTGCCCAGCACTCAGACCGCAGCCGCGACGCGAAGCGCCCCGCCTCGGAGTCAGACTCCCAGGCCTCGCGAGACCGGAGGGGTCCCAGCAGGACCCTACTGATTCGCGTCACCTCTCTCCCCACCAGAGCGCCCGCCGCAATGGCCCCCGGTAAGCCGGAGCGCCGGCGCTCTTCCAAGCAGCCGCCGAGCTCACGTCCTGCTGCCGAAGGGTCTCTCCTCCAACGCAAGCAGGACTGCATCGCAGCTTTCAAGCAAGCGGGGTCCGACCGCCCCACGGCCGCATACAATGGGCTTGCCGAGCTGAACGCGGACGAGCTCCAGGCCACGTACGACATGCACAAGACCAACACAAAGAAGCTCGGCAGTGCCTTGATCCGCATGTGCGCCGCCAACCAGATCAGCTACACGCTGGATCGCCACCAGCGCAGCAAGCCTAAGCGCATTGGTGGTGACACATCACACCCACCAGCTGCGTCCGCACGTCTTCAGGCTGCGGACGCCCAATTCATTGCCTTGGACCCGGCCTTCTGGAAGGTCCCAGTCCTCGCCGAACCCACATCACTTGACGCCGGCAAGACGTACAAGCCCAGTATCAGCCTCCACGACTACGAGAGCGGAGAACGGCTGCTGCAACACCACCTCGTGCAGGGTAAGCGTACCACGGGTCAGCTTGCGATTGCTGTCATGGGCCCAAAAAAAACGATAACTACGTCGGTACCGAGCTCGCCGTCCCCGTGCTGAAGCGTCACCCCAAGGAGCCCAAAGTGGTCCACACGCACGTCCCCGTGACCGTGTACCAGCTGGGCACCAAGGAAGTCGCCTGCACGGAAAAAGTAGCCGTCGCCACCATCGATCCTGCCGACCACGTATGCTGGATTCGGGTGACCATACATGAAACCGAGGCCATCGCCGCAGTCCCGTCCATGCATCAGGCCTTCGAGGACCAGTTCTCGGGAGGTGCCCCCGTGAACGGTGGTCCACGCGCCAAGGGTCCTTTCCGAGGGGACTCCGCTCCACAGGACAATGCGCGCCAAAACCAAAAGCACAGGGAGTCCAAGAAAGACGCTCGCCGCCAGGAGCTCGGATATTCGCATACAACAAATACATAGACAAGCAGAAACAGCTCAGGCCACCTTCAAGGCCCTCTTCCACGGCAACTTATAAAGCCGTCACCTCCTCGAACCCCCCTTTTGCAAAAGCCTAGCATGTTGGATCGGGCGTCGAAAGATGCCCCAGCTGCCACCTCGGCGTCAGTCTTTCAGAGGCGGTTGACAAGGTACTTGGCGGGTACAGAGAGGTCAACTCGGCGCCACCACGACCCTGAGACGGTTAAAGTGTGCTGAAGAGCCCCACAGCAGACCATACCAGACCGTAGTGTTTCCTGAAGGACCAGCCCATCACGAATTGGGCCCAGAAAATATAATGCGTTCCAGAAGTCGGTGGACTTCAAAGCCCTAGGAGTCGCCAGGCACGGCAAGTCAGGCTTATTGGGGATCCGTGTTGCACGAGGGTCAGACGCCGCCAAGGCTGCTGCCGTCAGCATCCGTGGCTGCGAAGCCACCCTCGCCAAGACGCGATACCGCATCACTGGCATTGCGGCACGCCACGCCACGCTGACCCCGCTCGCTAAGACTCTCACGGGCCCGTCCGTCAAATGGGACTGTGAGGTCTACCACACCGCCTGGGACCCAGCCACTTCGGCTCAGTTTGCCTTAGTGCGCGCCCATCGTCCCCCACCTACATATACGGTACAGGTCGCAGGGTGCCCCATCCCGTGGAGCATCACCGAGGCCCCGTTGGCTGAGGTGGTGCCGAAGAGGGACAACGTTACCATTGTCCCCCCTACCACTATCACAGAGCCTGTGACGCCGCCAGCCCGTGGTGGCGGCTTCAGCCCCGCCACGGGCACACTCCTAACCAAAGCGGCCCAGAGCCCTTACCTCCACGACCTCATGACTGCCACGCCCAAAGGCAAGGGCGTCGCACCGCTCCAGATCCCCAAGGAGGAGCCTCTAGCCAAGCGCCACCGATCCTCCAGTGGGAAACGCGACGCCACGCCGCACGCAAGATCACACGGCGCCCCAGGCCGCAGCTCCTCTGCACCCCCGCACGGCACGGATGGAGCTGCCGAGCAGACGGCCGTCCAAGGTCCAGGTGGTCATGACCCGCAACTTGGCACGGTGGCGGCTGAAGGCGGGGGCCACACGGAAGGGGACGCTGCCACAGCCGCCGAGGTACCAGGCGACGCTGACTACGTCGAGATCCTCTCATCAGGGGATGAATTCAGCGTGGCATCTCGCGAACTGAACACCCTCGGCGAACGCTTCGCAACGGCCCCTAAACTGTCAGATGCCGCCACGACCCGCATCCAACACATGGAACAACAGCACGAGCTGCTTGCCAACACGGTGGATAACATGCAGGTTCAGCTCGCGGGCGTTCTCTCATCCCAGGCCACACTCACGGAGCACGTTTCAGGTTTGGAACGAGGGCTTGCCACCGTCGTCACTCAGCAACAGACGGCAACTACCGAAGCTGCAGCACTGCGTGGCGACATCCAGGCCCTCCTCGGGCACCTCACGGGGGGCACCATCCACCTGCCACAGGTGGCCACCCTCGAAACAAAAAAGGAGGAAGCTGCATCAGTTGCCGATCCCGTGGCTGTCTGCGGGTGGATTGACCAGCCAGGCCAGGTCACCCCAGGGACGGGGCCCCCAGGGGCTGACAAAGGCAAAGACAAGGGGCGGGCCACTCAGGAACCCTATTGAAGGTGCCTCAGAGAGCCTGCCTCAGCCCTCCGAGGAAGCGCCTTCAGAGGCATCTCTTCTCTCTTCGCGTCGTATCTCTTACTTGTCATATCATGTCAGTTTTGGCAGCAGCACGAGCAAGCTATCTGGTGTAGGGACACCTGTCATCTTGCTGTGGGTGTGTTTGTTGCAATGTACATGAGCATGCAGGGGTATCTAAGGATGCGTGCTGACATGCAGCTTTTGGCTCATCGCTCGCGCCGCCCGCCAGGCCTCGCCATCATGTGGCGCCTAGCCTGCAGCCTGGCCCTCCCCTCGCTCGCTGGAGCACACCCGTCTTCAGGCGGTGCGCCCCAGCACGGAGGAGAGGTTTTCCTGCGACACGCTGAACGTGGGATTCTTTTCTACCTCTACGATGACAGCATCTACAAGTACGATCACTGCACCATTTTGGACCCGATCGTGAACAGCACCGTAGCCGCGGGTCCGTGCGGCAACGAACCGCTGGGCGCCATCGTGAGCGCATACACACCCTTGTCAACTACGACACATGCATCGAAATCCACTCCCAGCGTGGCCTCGACTGCGGTGCTGCAGATCCTTGACGGGGACGTTGATTTAGGCCAGGCACACAGTGGCGGCTTCAGCCCCGCTGTTGTGCCCCGCTATTGCCCCACGGGTCTCACCACCCCGCTGTGCGCTAGGGGCGAACCCGAGGAGGACCCTGCTTTCTGGCACCTGATGATGATCCGCGCCCGGCTCATACCGTGTGCTGCGGCGTGGGCACCAGGTGAGGACCACCAGGACGTGTTCTGGGCATGGCTCGAGGACTGCGTCCCGTACATCCTGGCGACGCTCCATCTGCCACAGTACGATCACCTTTTTCAGGAGGAGTCTGAGGACACAACCGACGCCCTGCGTCAGCGCACCGCGGTCGACATGTGCGAGGACATCTGGCACAGAGCGGGCCCCGACAGGCAGCGCATCAACCGCAACCTCACTCGTATCCAGAGCAGCCGCGAGTACGCCACCCGCTATTTTGGCCTCCTTCTGGAATACCAGGGCGCTCGAGCCACTCTCGTCGGCCCTGAGGCTTTCACGGCACCTTTGCCGCCATACCTCTCACGGGCCCATGCTCTGCTGCCAAGAGGCCTCCCTCCACCCGACCAAGACGCCATGGCGTACCTCGCCGACGTGATCCTGCACCAACCGCCAGACATGCTGCCGCTCGTCGAGGAGGAGCTCGCCGCGGCGCCGATGGACGGCACCGATCAGGCCGCAGATGACCCTGTATCATGGCTGCTTCAGCACATCGCGGCCAGCGACATCGGCAACACATCCATGGACTCGTTCCACGCGTCGGAAGATAGCCAGGACGGCATCGATACCCAGGATCGAGACGGCACGATACCACCAGGCGACTCGGCCCAGCGTGACCGCGACAGTGAACCCTACTTTGGGCACACCTCGTTGCACAGCAGTCCGCCCCACAACTCAGCTCAGGCCGACCCCAGCGCACCGCTCAACGACGCTGAAGGCGTCACTGCCGCTGACGCGACAAGCCATTCCACTGCATCGCCAGCTCATGCCAGCCCGTGCAGTGGCGGCTTCAGCCCCGCTGCACCACTGGATAGACCTGGACATCCCCAGACCGCAGGTGGCAGCACCACGCCCTTCACCTCCGTACACCGTGACAACGTGACTGACTCCAACCCCAGTGCCATTGACCACTGGCAGGCCGACATCGACAACGACCCCATCGATGATGAGTACCCAGATGCCAGCGGTTCCCACGAGCCCCAGCACAGCGCAGCGGCATCACGACATTGTGGCTGCCTCATCTGCCTCTTTGTGGCCACGTACGCCATCGCGAAAGCAATGCCGTACAAGGACCAGATCGATGGGTACTTGCCGACACCGAGCCGAGACCCCAGCTACCGACAACGACGACGACGCAAAGCGACGGCACCAGGCCCATCGGTGTCCACCACATCCCGACGCAAAACGACATACAATGTCACGTCCACATTGTGGGCCACTCTCAAATGGACCAGCGTCAAACTCAGAGATAGCGTCTCGGGCGGAGCCACTGCAGACGGGGTCGGCCTCGGGGGTGTCCTGAAATGGGCCAGCGGCAAGCTAGGGGCTATTGCCACGGGTGGAGTCGTGTGTGGTCTTCTACTCGTCGGTGCCAATCTTCTTGCCCAGGGAGCTGTCGGACACGTAGGAGCCCGCATCTGTGCGCGGGCCCTGGACTCATCCACAGCCCAGTGGTGCCTCCGCTGTTGCCAACCGAGCAGGAGGCCGCGTGATGAGGCCACATACAAAAAGCCGTGCACGCTCGCCGACGAACACGACGACCAGCATGTGCACGCACTCCGACATCCGCTGCTGCAGGAACACTACGCCGCAGCAGTTGCCGCCGCAGTCGCCGATGTCACTACCGCCACCACCGCCGCCATCGTCGAAGTCACTGCCGCCGTATCGCGAGCCTCGTCTGACACACCAAGATCGACCAGCCCGTCTCCACGAGACGGCTCCAAGAGCGGCGCGGCATTCGGTAACCTACCGACTAACGAGGATGCCACAGCACACGGCAGCGACACCGAGGCAAGGGAAACGCGTGAGCGCACCCACGATAGCCCGTGGTCCATCTTCCGACATGCTGACGCTCGTGGGTCCTCCCCCGACGCGGACACCCAACCACCACGACGGCGAGCACGCTATGCATCACCCGACAGGCCCCAGGCGCCTTCAGGCCCTGGTATGCCTTACACAGCCCTCAAGCCACCGACACGCAACTTACGCAACACCATCCAGCGCGACCCAGCGGTCCCCGTGCCGCCGAAGAGCATACTTAACGCCCTTTATCAAAACGGCTTTGCGCTAGGTAACAGTGGCGTGTCTACAGAGGACATCAAAGACGCTCTGCGACTCCACGACCATCCTCGATTTACTCATGATCCAACACTCCAAGCGCTGGGGCCGTGGACGGACAACATGCAGAGGCCCCCGAACCGCCTCACTTGGGTGCTGGAAGACTCGGGCGGGAACTCAGGCGAGACAATCTTCCCATACCTCACGTGGGACCTCCGCCAACCCACCACCGACGCGCCCACTGTCTTCTGGCATGGGACCCGCGGCGACCATGCGGCCCGTCTTGCTGCCAGTGGAGGGCACCTCTTGCCAGGTCCCCGCCGTGAAGCGAAGGGCCGAACTGGCACCAACGTTGGCCGCACGTACGCGAGCTTGCACCCTTCGCTGGCCGCGTGGTACGCAATGCCGCCCCACCCGCCCTACAGTCTTGAAGACGACACCCTCGCGTGGGGACCCATCGCACTCTGGATGTGCGAATAAAAAGAAATAAAAACGCTGAGGGGGCCACCCAACCACCGGCGCGGGGAAAACATGCACAAACTACGTGATAAGGGGAGCCCACTGAAAAAGAAAGAAACAAAACGAATGGAAAAAGAACACGAAATAAAAAAAAAGAAAAAAAGTAAATAAAAAAAACAAACAAAAAAAAATAGAAAAAACTGACAAAAAAGAAGGAAAGAAAAAAAAAAAAAAAAAAAAAAAACAAGTATTGAAAAACAGAAAAGAAATAAAACAAAGAAAAGAAAATACAAATAAAAAAAAAAAAAAGAAAAATAAAAAAAGATGAGAAAAAGAAAAGAGCGCGCCTCATTTACCCTCGGGTCCAGAGCCTCCTCATCCGCATGGACTGGTGTGCCCCCACAGAAGCTGCTTCCAGGTGCCGTGCCCTACCACACGCCTATGGCATGGGCGACTGCGCGCACGCCCTTCACATCGCTGGCTACGATCATCCAGATCTCCGTGAGGCGGCTGAAGCTCACGACCAGGAAGCTAGCACCAGGCGCAGACCAGCCATCGCGGCAACGTGGCCACCGCCGCAGGCACTATACTCGCCAGAGGCAGCGCGAGTATGGGCCAAACAGCACTACGACACGGAAGCAGCCACCAGGGATGACCCTAACCAGCCCCGCCCACGCGTCTCGCTTCACATGCTCCAGCTGGACCCGAAACCACTCATTGACCTGGTGTACACTGGCTTGCAAGCTGTCCCCGTGCGGGGGCACCCTGACGCACGCGGGTCGCGCCCCAGCGGCTCCAGCCCTGGGGCCGCGTCGGGCCCACCACGCACGTACAAGTCAAGCACAGCCCTGGCGCACAGTCCAGACCGCTCATCGACGTCATCAGGAGCCGACGAACGCCGTACGCCTTCCCTCATCAGCGCGGCCGCCGCCCTCGCCCGAGGCCGTGCCCGCCCACGGCGATCTGCCTCTCGCTCTCGCTCGTCACGACAGAGTGGCGGGAACTCCACCTCAGACAACAGTGGCATCGAGACGTGGGAGCACATTGTGACGGAAGAGGAGCCGACTGCCTACCACGTCCTCGCCTACCACGTCCGTGATGTGCGGACCCGTGTCAATGCCCCTGGCATCGAGGTCTGGCTTGACCCTGGTGATCACAACGACGGTGCCTACTTACCGTGGGGGACGACAGTCATGGGCCACCGCGTTATTGACCCTGCGGTGGCGGGGCGGGACGGCTGGGTCATCCTCCACCACGACCACGGCGACACCACTACTAAGCTCTGGGCACCGACCCAAGTCCACGTCAAAGCGGACAACACCTGGCGCACCGTCATGGTACCAGCGGACATGGGGCCCCAGTGGATCAGGTGCCATGCCGAGGACGCTCGCCTCCCCGCCGAGGTTGTCCGCACTACAGGCCAAACCTGGTTTGCTGACGTCTGGCCCTTGTGGGATCGGCCGCGACCCCACCCAGACGACCCAGGCACAAATGAGCATGCGCTCCCGCCTTTACCAGGACGCTGGTCTTGCCTACAGTGTCGATTCCAATGCTGTCAGTACTGTGCGGCTCGCCGCAACACGCAGCTCGGCACCTCGGGCCAACCAACGTGCCCAGACTGCGCACGCAGCGGACTGCGTACACTCATGGACTGGTCCACGGACTACTCGTGCAACAGTTGGACGTGTGCATACAGCACCAACAACAGGGACTCCGACACATGCTGCCTGTCCAGCAGGTGCCCCCATCCCCCTAGTCCACACAGCCTGCTCGACGTCCGTGCCACAGGGATGCCGCCGCACATCCTTGCCCGCCAATTCGGCAACGCGCCAGCCCTCCACGACCTTAAGGAACCCCCC
Source organism: Prorocentrum cordatum (assembly GCA_963575745.1). Taxonomy (NCBI): domain Eukaryota; class Dinophyceae; order Prorocentrales; family Prorocentraceae; genus Prorocentrum; species Prorocentrum cordatum. Next base: position 292,093 of record CAUYUJ010014610.1, read on the forward strand.
CGAGCGCCTTCAGGCCCCGGGGGGGAACCTCCACCACCAGGGCAAGCAGGTTACCAGGGTCAATGGTACTTCCCACCGCAGCCGCGGCGCGTCCCCAGGCAGGGACTGCCTGACGGCACAAGGCGGCCACCTGGATTCACAGGAACGGGGATGCCCGAAGAACCTTCCCCCGACCAACCGCTTTGGAGGGAAGGCTACGTGCTCTTCAGTCCCCACCAGGCCTTCAAGGAGGAATTCACCTTCAACAAGACGGTCCGCCGACCCTACTCCCTAGCCATTACCAACATGTACAGGGATCGTGTCACGGTCAGGACCGTCTGCGAGTCGATCGCCGAGCGCATCCACACTACCCGCACCCGCTGGCGAGATGTGGTACTGTACTGGGACGCCGAGGGTGGTCCTGGGCATCAAGCCCTCGACTACGACATGCGACTCTGCGACGCCATGGTGAGCCGTGCCACGACCGAAGCCGAGCTAAACCACGACCGCAGCAACCGTGGTAGTTTCTGCCTCTATGGACCAGCGCACCAGCGAGCCGTCAACATCACGGCGATCTCCGAGCCGCAGAACATCGACAACATGGAGCATGTGCGGCGATACTCACCCGTAGGGGGGACCTACCCTGACCACGCCTTCGAGCACGTCTATCGGGGCTGGCAGCGGCCCGACGTGCCCACCAACCTCCCCGACACCCGTCCCCTCTCGAGAGCCGACTGGCAGCGACACCAACAGCACCAGCAGCGCATTCAGCAGCGGGACCAACGTGACGCAGGACAGCAGGGCACGCCACGCTACCGCTCCCCCGCGCGAGTCCCGACAGGCGGTAACACGGCCTACGACGGGGTTGCCGCCTACTACCGTGGCCCCGTAGGTGCCAGGCCCGCGGCTGCTGGAGCAGCCGCCTCCAGCTACGGCCACGCCCCCCACGCCAGGGTACACCCAGCGGTCATCGGCTACCCGCGTGCACCCGTGCAGGCCCTCCCAAGGGCCACCTCGCCAGTGCCAGGATCCACGCGCGCCTGGGGCCTTTACTCAGGCCGACATGATGGCACCTCCAGCAACCAGCCCGCAGTGATAACCCCTGCGGCTTCAGCCCAGGGGGCTGCAACAAACCGAGGCAGGGCTGGGCGCCCCGAAGGATGGCGTGATGCGAACGTGCGCGCTTGGCAACCGCGCCAGCACACGCCCCCGCCAAACGTGGCTGCAGCACTGCGCCCTGCCCAAGCAAAACCTGCCCCACCTGAGCGGGAGAGGCAGCCGCTTACCCCGCTCGTCCTCACGCACATCCAGGCGCATCACAGCGCCTCCCCGCGGCACAGCGAGGGAAGCGCCCACCGCGTCAGCCCCCGCCCCGACGCTGTCGACCCTGACCAGGCCACAGCCACGGCGGAGGGCGGCACAAGCGCCTCTCGCCAGCCCAGCCCATCACCCTGCGCGGCGCCGATCCGATCCCCGAGCAGGGCGGATTCCGAGCGCGCTAATGCCCAGGCGATCTCGCCACGCGACCGCCACACGGGCGGGCGCGTCCCGCGCAGCAGGACCTGCAGCCGCCACAGTTCACGCAAGGCCCCAGGGAGCTCCACGAGCTCGCCGCCTCGCGAGACTCAGGCAGATGGCCGAGCCCCCGAAGTGGTGCCACGCTTCGGAGCCAGCGTCATCGAACCTGGCCAGGTCGACCTCGAGCCGACGCCGTCCACGGACCACGAGCCGCCGCTGCCCACCCGCGTGATCGCCCCCATCGACGAGGCGCCAACCTTCGACCCGTTCAAGAACAAGTATCGTGTCAAGAACCTCGTGGCGGGTTTCGGCGGTGGCTCACCGCTCTCACCTCAGAGTCGGGGCGGATCCCCCGCCACCTCAGCTGCTGCCGCGGCAGCGGCGGCCCCGCGGGGAATCAGCCCTGTCCGCAACGTGGGCCTCACGGCAGCGGGCATGGACGAGGCCCAGCGCCAGGCCTCCGACCGTGCTGCTGGAGCTGTTCCACCAGATGCTGCACATCAAGATACTGACGGGGCGGGCGCGCCACCGCAGGACGGACCAGCGGTGTCGCGTGCGCAGTATATGCGCGTGCGTTGAGCCGCTGCCGCGCCTAGCCGCCGCCGCTGGTTCGCTTTTGCTTTTGTGTTCGGCAGGACGGATCGAGGAGTCGCCTCCCTCTCCCTCTGCTGCCGTCTCACCTCTCCTCCCCTCGTCCCCTACGGTACTGGAGTGAGGAGGATTTTTCGTGACATTTTTACTGACGTTTATGAACCCCCCCCTGGCGCAGTGCCGACCGTGTCCCGCCTATACTTCTGGCCTGACGGCGGCTTCAGCCCCGGTCAAGCTAATCCATAGGAACGCCATGAGCTCCTACTGTGGCCACGCCTTCTACCTGGGCGAGGGTCAGGCTGACCTACACCGTGCGGGGCGTGCAAACCCCAGCTCCACCGATGGAGACGGGCCAGGTCGCTCCATACACCTCGTCAGCCTAACATCACCAGTCTCTCAGCGAATTGGCCAACCATCACCGCTCTTGGTGTCGACCACAACGCCGCAGTCATAGCACTGCAGGAGACCCGACATGCCAAGCCGACTAGACAAGCCATCGCTACCAGCGCCGCCAATCCACTCCACGGAGGATACCACGCCAGTCATGGACCTGACCTAGATCTGGCGCGAGCCCAGCGCAGAGCTGCCCACGGCGGCACAGACCACACCGTTGTGGGCAACACTGGCGCCTCGGGAGGGGTCGCCATCCTCTCTAAGGAAGCCATTGTCGACTCCACTGTCGACGACAATGCGCCCTGTATCGTCGCCCTCAAGGCCAAGAAAAGATGGCACGAGGTCTTTCTCCCGCTCTGCACTCAACACCGCCGCAGGCGGCGACGAAACAACCACGGGCCCGCGGGGATCTACATAGCGAGCCTCTACGGGAATGCTGGAGGAGACAGCACAGCTCTTTTTCGGCTCGCTGACTGCGCCGCCGCTAGGGTCGGCTCAGCCCCCTACTTCATCTGCATGGACGCCAATACGAACATCGACGACAATCCACACCTTCTGCACATGTTGCAGCACGGATGGTTTAACGTCGCTGAGGGCACACCAGACCACACCATGCACACATACGGCAATATCCCTGACTGGGACCGCGTCACCAAGTGCCCCCGCACTTCGCGCATCGATTATATCATTGCCAACCAAGCGGCGCGATCCCTAGTCACCGACTTCTGCTATCTTCGCGACTTGCCAGCGAAGTCTCATGTTGGCCTGCAGGTCACGCTTGACCTCAGTCGCCTCGACCATACGGCCCGACGTCTTCTTGCCCCCACGCCCAACCCTCCCGACGATGGAGCTCATGAGGGTCACGAGCTGCAGGCACTAGGGACCCTCATCGCTGGGCGATATCAGGACCGCATGGAACAGGCCGACACACGCGACGACGTGGAGCGCATGTTCGCCCTGGCTAACGAGGCCAGCCATGAGTACCATCTCACCCGTCTGCGCGACCTGCCACCTCCACCGCCAGACCACCCAAAAAAGAAGCCCCCCCCCATGCACGGGCTCACGCCCACGTTCGAGGAGCGACCAGTTGTCCCCCGCGCCTTTCCCACCTACGGAGCTTCCACGATACACATGAACCGACTGCGCAATCTCCATCGGCAACTCTGTGAGCTTCGTTTCATCGGACAGCACCATCATTTAGATTGCCGTGCCATCCCGCCGTACCTCGCGCAGCGCATCGACTGCACGTGGACCGCGGCCCGCCACCTATGCCACAAGCTGCGCCCCACGGTTCTCCTAGACTTCCCCGAGGCCTGGACCCCCGACGAGCCAGCACCTCACGGAGAGCACCTTGACGTTTTGATCCAACACCTCGACTTGGAGCTGGCGCGACGTGCGAACCGTGCCAAAGCTGAACGCATCAAGATATGGGCTGAGGTCGTCCGCGAGCCAAGCGGGCGAAAGGCGGCCATATACGCACGGGCTGCTGACAGCTCGCCCACGGCGTATCTCCGCACGCCTACCACACCTGACGATACGCAACTTCACTGCGACACCAACGCCTTTAAACCTGACGAAGCTTGCACGGACGACAGCGACGCTGACACCGAAGCTGGCGGCTTCAGCCCCAGCGACGGTAGTTCGCCCGACACGGACAGCGACGAAGACCACACTCGTGAACCACCACCTGCGCAAGTCCCCGACATCCTCCCTGCCAACGCCATTGTTGCTAACACCAAGGACATGCTGAAGCTCATGGTCGACACCTGGGAGCCCATCTTGGGCATGTACCGTGCACGTGCGGGACATGACGCCGAAGCCATGCCGACGTGGGCCGACTTCTACGACGAGTACCGTCAAGAGCTGCCTACGCCATCACCAGCTACCCCTTTCCACCTCACCGACGACCAACTCATCCACTTCATTCGCACCCGTTCACCGCGCCGCGCGGGGGGACTGGACGGCTGGACTACTAAGGAGGCTAAGGAGTTACCCGACGACATTCTTCGCCTCTTCGCCAGCGTCCTACGCGCTATGCAACGTACTGGCACCATCCCAGAACCCCTCCTCCACGTGCCAAACCCGTGCCTCCGAAAAGGCCGAGGCGAACTCCCAACGGACCAACGACTTCTCTCGGTGCTTTCCGTTTGGATGTATGCGTGGGAAGCGCCAGCTTACCGCAGCCTCACGGACTGGCGGAAAGGAAGGACCCACGCCACGAGCTTTGGCGCTGTCCCCAAAGCTACCATTGGGGACGTCAGCACCTCTCTTGCCCTGCGCATCGAACACGCCAGGGCCTTACTCCTTCCCTTAGCTGGGGCTGCCCTTGACCGACAGAAGTGTTTCGACTACCTCATCACGGACATCTGCCTTAACCTTGCGCTTCACGCGGGGTGCCCCCAAGACATCGATACTGTCCGCAGAAACTTCTACAGTCGCCACAAACGCTACATCCGCATGAACGGTGCGTACTCTAAGGAACTGGCCAGGACAAACGGTCACCTCCAGGGAAGCTCTTGGTCCCTGGACGACATTAAGCTGCTCATGTGTGTGTGGACCAAGAGACAGCATCGATACTTTCCGCGATCACTCAGCACTACCTTCGTTGACGACAGCAACTCCACTACCCACACCGCGCCTGAGTTGCAGAAATCTCTTGATGAAACCGCCAAGTTTGATCGATTTTCTGGTCAACGCATTCATCCTGGCAAAGTGGCGGGGTGGGCGCTCACCGACGAGCTTCACACCGCCGTTACCCAGCTCACTCTGGCGGAACGGCCCTTACGCGTGGTCGACTCCTTTAAGCTCGTCGGGAGTTACATCAACGCCGAGGCAGCGCCGGCTCCAGCCGCGCTTAACCTCACGGCCACCGCTGACGCCCGTGTTCGCAGGGCGACAAGTCGCCTGCCGCGCATTGGCAAGCTCCCATCACCGATGCTTATTAAGGCGCGGCACGCCCGTTCCCTTGCTGCCAGCGTCTGTACCACGGGCACCGACATTCAAGCCCCATCAGGCCCCGTAAAAACTGCCTACAACCATGCCCTTAAGGCGGCTATCCGCCCCAAGGGAAACAGGTGGGTCGAGTTTTGGACCCTCATGGCCGTGTGCGTCCCAGGACACGCCCTGGAGAATGACGCCATTACGCAGCGTGAAGTCTTCCTGTGTCTGCGGCGACAGGTAAACCGCGACGCTACTCTCTGCGGTCTCGTCAGGGATCTCCAACACCATGTCCAGACCCTATTCGGGGGAGGACCTGTCGGACGACTTGTCCAGACGCTTCAGCAGCTCCGTTGGACCTGGCCCACATTTGGCAACATGTACGACGACTGGGGCTGTCAGATCAGTTGGCTGAACTTACCCCAAAACGCCTTCCTTCACATGCTGCGAGCCTCACAACGCAGAGCCTTTCTGAGAAAGATCAAGCCACGGCGCCATGACCTTGGACACCTTGCCTCTGTCAGACAGGGCCTCGACCTCTTCGACCACAACGCCCAACACGCTAGCCCGCGCTAACGCCCCGACCTTACCCAAACAGACTGCCAAATCCTAAACAATGCGCACCTTGACCTCGCGAGCAGCTGGCGACTCCCCTAAGAACTACCTGCTCTATATATCTATATATATTACCCACCCAACGGTCACCCAACAGCGACGCACATCCGAGACCACAACCACCCCGCTCCTTATGGGGGGACCTGAGCGCGCACAAACCACAACAACCATCCTCGCCCGACACACTGCGCGCGTGCGTGTGCAGAGGCTCTCTCTCAGGCAGCACCTGTCTCTATCTACTCATGCAAGTGCTGGGCCCGAGAAAGATTCCCTCTCACCACCCTCATCAGTGATGAGCAGTGGGCCCGTCTTCCGCCGCGCACAAGACACTGCGGGCTCTTCGATGAAGACCCAGCCCTCCTCGACCTGCAGGCCGACCTCGCGAGGTACCCGCTACCTCAGCCCATACCGCGGCCCCCACCTGAGGGAGATCCTGCGGCTTCAGCCCAGGACTCCTACACCACCTACCTTGACCACGACACTGGTTGGACATGGGTCTACGCTGCCACGGACGGTGCATGCACCAACCAAGCCATCCCATTGCTAGCACGAGCGGGCTACGGCGTCTACTACGGCATCGACCACCGCATGAACTACAGTGCACGTGTCCACGGCATTACGCAGAACGCACAGCTTGCGGAGACCCTCGCCATTGTCCACCTCACGGCATGTGCTGAACGGCCCGTACACGTTTTCGTGGACAACCAGGCGGTGGTCGATGGGTTCCAAAGTATCATCGACGGACACTCACCACCGCAGGGCACGCACGTGGAGCTCTGGGAAAAGATCCACCGATGCGTCATGGCAAAGCCCAACATGTTCCGCGTCGAGAAAATCGCAAGCCACCTGGGCGACATGGGCATCGACCTCGGGCTCATCGGGCCCATCGCGGAGGAGTTCAATCGTCAGGCTGACGCCCTCGCCACAACGGCGGCACGTACTCATAACCTTCCAGACGACATTGTCGAAGCTGCCAAAACACGACACCGCCAAGCGACCGTGCTTCATGGAGTCGCTGTCGCCATCTACGAGCGTAGACACCGTACACTCCCCCTCCCACACCGCAGGGCTGGGTTCACAGCTGCGGAACTCAACAAAATGGATCCAAATCCCCTGCTGTCTGACCAGGCACCACCCGCGGCTGGACCAGACATCCCACAGAACCCGGACGAGCTCTGGGCCGAGGCCCAACGGGCGATATTCGACGAACAGGAGGACGACCCGTTCGGCTTTGGTGGGGGCCTGGACTTCCTGGGCGACGGGCCAGCCAGCGCCAACCCTGCCCCGTCGGGCACCCGCACGGCGCCCTCGACTCCGCCATTGAGAGCGGCAGCGCACCCACATGACAACGCCGCACACTTTCAAGACGCTGACGAACAGGAGGATGACCTGTTCAGCTTCGGTGGGGGATCGGACGCTTTGGACGACGGACCAGCCAGCGAAAACCCTGCCCCGTCGGGCAACCTCTCGATCCCTACTGCGACTCCGTCCCCGAGAGCAACATCGCCCACATACGATGATATCGGCCACCGCCAAGACGCCGACCACGACCTGGGTGACCCCCGCGGACTGAGAGGCATAGAGGACGCACCGCCGATACCCCACGCTGCCGACCATGCCGCCCTACCGAGACGCCAACCTTCTACGCGACCGACCTCAGAGCCCTTGCACGGCATCATGATTGGTCCCACCGCGCAAACCACTCCGCCCCCCCACCGGCGGCAGCCCGCGGGGGCGGCTTCAGCCCCCCCGCAGGGCACCAAACCAGACAGGCCCTCGTGCCCCGTCCACCCATCCATCGTTGCTGAGCGAGAGGAAGCGGCTCTCCCGACCTCTCGGGGCGTGGCCCTAGCGGCTCCAGCCCTGGGGTCGCGTGTGCCCCTCCAGCCACCCTTCAAGGGTGACGGACGACAGCGTACAGGGCGCCGCACTACGCTAGTCCACCATTTGGACAGGCGTACCGAGGACCTCGCCTCTGTCTCGAGGCTCTCGGCCGCTGGCACTGAGCAGCCACCCCTCACCGACCGCGAAACCGAGCTGTCCCAGGCTATGGCTGCTCTCCAGCAGAGGTGCGTTGCTCTCGCCGCGGACCTCGCCGCCGCCCAAGCTCGCCAAGGCCCTCTACTCCAGCGCCTCCACAGCGCCGTGCGAGCCTTCGCCGAGCTGCTCACGCCCTCGCCCGATGGTGCCGTGCCGTCACTCACCATCCAAGCTATGCTGTCATCGTTCCGCGGCGCTCCACCTGGTGCCCCGCGCTAATCTCCTCCTTTCTGCCTGCCCGTGTGTACGCGTGGCTCCGCGTCCACGGTGTCAGGGCGTGGGGGCGGGGGTGCCCCGTCACTGCGCGCCGCTTAGCGGCCAAGCGCCCAACTGGCGGTCTGCCAAGCCGCCTAGCCACGTGTCAGCACGTCGCCTTTCTTGTTGGGGCCTCTTTCCTTACGCGGTCTGACAGGTGAGATCATCATCGTCTGTCCGCCGTCTGTAGCGTCTGTCGCACTGCGCCGGGGGAGGGGTTTTATGTTGCCCGCCCTCGTATCTAAAGGCTGCACCGCCGCAAATAGTGCATGCGAGTTGTCGCACCGCAGTGCGCCTCGCGGACGGACCCTGGTCCGCCTACTTGTCCGATCTCTCTGCCTCTCTCTCTCTCTGCCTCTCTCTCTGTGCCTCTCTCTCTCTCTGCCTCTATCTCTGCCTCTCTCTCTCTCTCTCTCTCTCTCTCCTCTCTCTCTTCTCTCTATTCTCTCTCTGCTCTCTCCTCTCTCTCTCACTCTCCCTCTCTCTCTCTCTCGCTCTCTCTCTTCTCTTCTCTTCTCTTCTCTTCTCTTCTCTTCTCTTCTCTTCTCTTCTCTTCTCTTCTCTTCTCTCTCTCTCTCTCTCTCTCTCTCTCTCTCTCTCTCTCTCTCTCTCTCTCTCTCTCTCTCTCTCTCTCTAGTCTCGGCTCGAGAGTGCCCAGCACTCAGACCGCAGCCGCGACGCGAAGCGCCCCGCCTCGGAGCCAGACTCCCAGGCCTCGCGAGGCCGGAGGGGTCCCAGCAGGACCCTACTGATTCGCGTCACCTCTCCTCAGTGCGACCGCCGCCATGGCCCCCCTGTCTGCGCCAGGCCGCCACCGCACTTTCACGTCTCACCATGCTGTACTACCTGAGCTGCCTGGCCATGTTACTGTTCATAGGCACCAGGACCTTGTCTTCCGCGTGCCCGTCCTGCACGGGCGCGACCTCCCAGTACCACCTGGACACGCCCCACACGTGCCGCGTGCGGATCTTCACGAAGATCTACGTATACTTGGGCATGACGTGTTTCACCTGCGCGCCGAGCTGCGCGCCTACCGAGCCGACCTCCGCGCTCACCTACCAAGCACCGACGCCAACACAGACGACTCCGTCCAGCACCTGCACACCTCGGTACGGCCAGGTATCCAGGGGGGGGTCGGGCTCCCGACTGCTGGGGGTGACGGTGCTGAGTGCGGTCGGGCTGTTCCCACGCCTGCCGTCGTCGCGCCGTGCGTGACAAGCAGTCGGCCCCCAACCTCCCCCCGAGAGCGCTCCCGCGGCAACGTAGGCACCGCTCTCAACTTCATCGGCATTATCTTGCTGAACTTCGGGTACGGCCTCGGCTCCACCTTCGGCATCGTTCTCGGCACCGTCGGTCCGCAGACAGCATCGACGCCAGCTCTGACGGCGGCACTGCAGTCAGCATCGACGCCAGCGAGTGGTACGGATTCGGCACCACCCTCGCCCCCTCCCTCACCCCGCCCCGCAGGAGGAGGAGGAGACGATGACGACCACGACGACCTTGACGACTCATTACCGGCGCCGGCGCCGAGGTCAGCACCGACGCTCCCACCGACGGCAGATACGACCCCAGTTTCGCTGACCCCGACGGCAGCATTGACGGCGGCGAGGACGGCTCCGACGGCAGCACCGCTAGCATCACAGACTCCGACGGCGGCATCGATAGCATCGCCGGCTCCGACGGTAGCATCGACGGCAGCGACGCCACCACTGCCAGCGGCGGCTCCGACGTCAGCATCGACGGCAGCGACGCCAGTACTGCCAGCGACATCTCCGACGGCCGCAAGAGACGTCAGCACCACAATCACCCACTCCTGCGCTCCCTGTATGGCCACTCGCTCGGCGGCGCCTTCAGGCCCGCCGAAGCCTGGTGACCTACAGACCTCTCCTCGGCATCATCGTCTCTCAGAGTTGCTGCCAGCTTCGACGCCAGCTCCGACGTCCGTATCGAGGCCAGCACCGACGCCAGCCCCTACGACAGCACCGCCAGCGTCAACACCCATGCCTGCGCCTACGCCGGTACCTACGCCAGAGTTGCAGGCCGCATCGACGCCAGCTCCGGCGTCTCCATCGAAAGCAGCACCGATGACAGCTCCTATGCCAGCACCGCCAGCGGCACCAACCACTATTTATCCCACCCCGCCGACGACCCTGGGTGCCCCTAGGCTAGCACCGCCGACCACCGCATCCATTGAGGCGCCCACGTCCACATCAACGACAGCACCGACGGCCGCATCGAGGCTAGCCTCGATGAGTCCTCAGCCAGTCACTGCTCTGACGCCTCGTCCATGGCCGCGGGCGGGAGTGCAGCCTTCAGGCGCACTCTCCGCTAGCGGGGCCGCCATGTCATGTCATGCCACGTCCGCCTCGTCGCCCGCATCGTCTGTGTCACTATCTGCGCCGACGACTACATCGACGCCACCACGGACGGCAGCTGGGACGTCCGCATCGGCAGCGACAGCTTTCGGGCGACCGCCTTCGACGTCAGCAGTGGCAGACTCGCCGGCGGCGGCACAAACGTTGCCACCCTCGGTGCCACCTACGGCAGTCCCCCAAACGGCCTTCACAGCGGTATCCACGATAGCACTCATGACTACATCCACGGTGGCATACACGGCCATGGCTCCCGTGCCCACGTCCGCACCGACGCCAGCATTGACGACAGGATCGGCCTCAGTATCGTCGGCACCGACAGTGGCATTGACGACGAGATCGACACCATCAGGCACACCCACGGCTATTGGGGCCGCCATACCACGCCGTATCATGTCCGCCACGTCGACACCTACGCCTGCGCCACGGCCCGCATCGACCCCAACAGCGACGTCAGCACCGACGACCGCATCGACGCCAGCCTCGACGAGCCCTCAACCATTCACTGTCCTGACGCCTCGCTTAGGGCCGCTGGCGCGGGTGCCGTCTTCAGGCGCGCCCTACGCTAGTGGGGCCGCCATGTCATGTCAGGACACGCTTGCCTCGTCGATTTTTTCGTCTGCGGCACTGTCTGCATCGACGACAACATCGACGACTACGCCGGTACCCACGCCAGAGTTGCAGCCAGCATCTACGCCAACTCCGCCGTCTGCATCGACGCTCGCATCCATGGCAGCATCGCCCATAGCTTTGACACCAGCACTGCCAGCGGCAGCTCCCACGACCACGCCTACGCGGGCACCAACGTTGACACCAGCACCAACGCCGGCACTGAGCGCTGCCGAGACGTCATCGCCGACGACTACTCTCACGCCAACCCTGCCAGATTCAGCACGCCCTGAGTCGTCCGCGGCGGCGCCAAAGGTGGCACCCACGTCGGCCTACACGGCAGCGTTCGTGGAGCGTGTGTGGTTGGAGGTCATCGAGTGGTACAACGTGGTGTCACCGTCCACGTGGGCCACCCTGTGCGCCACGTACGTCATGCACTACTTCTTCATCGGCTTCCGCGACGAGCGGCGGCGACGGAGCGCAGCTACAGCGCGGCGGCGACGCCGACAGCGCGGCGGCGACGTCGACCGCAGACGCCCTCTAGGCCACCAGACGGCCGCCCAGGGCCGCCCTGGCATCAGCCCCCACACTGCCACGAGCCTCGAGCCGACCTCCCTTCCAAAACCTGGTAGCACGCCAGCGGGGGCGGCTTCAGCCCCCCCGCATGGCACCACGCCTGCCATTCCTGTCATCGGCCCCCACACGGCCTCAAGCCTCGAGTCGACCCTCCCGCCAAAACCTGGTAGCACGCCAGCGGGGGCGGCTTCAGCCCCCCCGCATGGCACTACGCCTGCCGTTTCTGTCATCGGTCCCCACGCTGCCTCGAGCCCAGGGGTGACCTCCCCGCCACAACCTGGTAGCATGGCAGCGGGGCCTGCCTCGGCCGTCTCACATGCTCACACGCCTGCCCTGGATCCTGGCTCCCTCGCAACCTCGCGTGTTAGCACTAGCACTCCCAGCACTAGCACTGTGACTGTACGGGAGCACCTCGAGCGCTACCTCGGACCACAACCAGCCACCATCGGTTACCTCCGAGCCGTCAACCGTCGCTTGGCAGCTCGGATTCCACCGCGGCTCCACGCCGGCACCGAGGTTATCGTACAAGGCCAGGTCCACAACCCCATCAACGGCCTCCGAGGCATCGTACGAGGGCCGTCCAGGGAGTATCCAGGCCTCTGGACCGTCACGCTGCCTACTGGTGACACTGCCCACCTCCGCGGTTCCAGTTTGACCGTCCCAGCACCCCCGCTGCGCGCCGAGGTGCCGCCCACCAGTACAGGCATACTCACGAGGGCGCCAATCCAGGACCCCCAGCCGGCCCCCGCAGCGTACACAAGTTGCATCAGTCTGGCGGCACGGCGCCTGACGACACAGCGGCGGCACCCTGCAAGTCGGCCTCGCTGCCTGCCGCCAGCAGCCGCGATCAGACGGACATCACGGCTGGCCACGACGAAGGCCTCGGTGGCTCACGCGATGACGGGGACGACGACGGCCTCTTCCTCGGGGTACAGGTCGAGATCACCGCACCGACCAGCCCTCTGCGTGGATACATCGGCACAACCATCGACTTGTCTGGCGACCGCGTCGTGGTCCAGTTCACCGGCGGTCTCACCGTCGGTTGGAGCCGCTCCGATGTGACTCGCGTTCGCAAAGACCCAGGGCTCCGGCTGTCAGGCAGCGCGCAGAAACTGATGCGGCGCCTCGACCAGTCGCCGCGCCCCTTCCCCGGGACTGCCCTGGAGCCCCTCCATGACATCCCGGAGGAGCCTGTCCCTGCTGACCTCCCGCCTGCCCCCTGGACGGCAACGTCTGTGGAAAAGACAAGTGTCTGTTGTTCACACCTGCTTCACATGCGTATAATCACTCACTCTGACTCTATTCTGTTATGTCAGAAACAAGGATGCCGCCACACAGTGTCTCAGCCTGATGTGTCAGAAACAAGGATGCCGCCACACAGTGTCTCTCCCCTGCCGGCACGAGCGGTGGCGTTCGAAATGGGATCTCATCCACAAGCGTCAGAGCCGAAGGCAGCACCGACGCCCCTGTCGACGCCCGCACCGACGCCAGCACTGACGACAGTTCTGACACCAGCACCTCCAGCGCCAGCGGCCGCCCCCACCACGCCGGCACCAAAGCCAAAGTCACAGGCAGCAGCGACGTCAGACCCGACACCCACCCCGACGTCAACAGTGAGGCCAGCACCGACGACAGCTCCGACGCCAGCACCGCCAGCGTCACCACCCACGCCTGCGCCTACGCCGGTACCCACGCCAGAGTTGCAGCCAGCATCTACGCCAACTCCGCCGTCTGCATCGACGCTCGCTTCCATGGCAGCATTGTCCATAGCTTCGACACCAGCACTGCCAGCGGCAGCACCCACGCCCACGCCTACGCGGGCACCAACGTTGACACCAGCACCAACGCCGGCACTGAGCGCTGCCGAGACGTCATCGCCGACGACAACTCTCACGCCAACCCTGCCAGATTCAGCACGCCCTGAGTCGTCCGCGGCGGCACCAAAGATGGCACCCACGTCGGCCTACACAGCAGCGTTCGTGGAGCGTGTGTGGTTGGAGGTCATCGAGTGGTACAACGTGGTGTCACCGTCCACGTGGGCCACCCTGTGCGCCACGTACGTCATGTACTACTTATTTACCGGCTTCCGCGACGAATGGCGGCGACGGAGCGCAGCTACAGCGCGGCGGCGACGCCGACAGCGCGGCGGCGACGGCGACCGCAGACGCCCTCTAGGCCACCAGACGGCCGCCCAGGGCCGCCCTGGCACCAGCCCCCATACTGCCTCGAGCCTCGAGCCGACCCCCCTGCCAAAACCTGGTAGCACGCCAGCGGGGGCGGCTTCAGCCCCCTCACATGGCACCACCCCTGCCACTCCTGTCATCGGCCCCCACACTGCCTCAAGCCTCGAGTCGCCCCCCCCGCCAATACCTGGTAGCACGCCAGCGGGGGCGGCTTCAGCCCCCCCGCATGGCACCACGCCTGCCATTCCTGCCATCGGTCCCCACGCTGCCTTGAGCCCTGGGGTGGACCTCCCCGCCACAACCTGGTAGCACGGCAGCAGGGATGCAGGACGCCGACCCTAGCGGCCGAAATCTCCATGGTGCGGACACGCTGCGAGAGGTCGCGGAGACGCTGTCGCACCTGAAGGAGCAGGACCTGCTCCAACGACTGGAGGCTGAGGAGCGCTCCGACAGGAGGAGGCTGAGGAGGCTGAGAGCCAAACGCAAGGCCGCAGCAGCCGCCGAGGGGGGCGGCGGGGACGCCGCGCAGGCCCAGGAGGAGCCACCCTGCCAGGATGCTCCGGCTCCTGCGCTCCGCCGGGCCAAGCGGATCCTCTTGTCATGGGTGTTGGCCGCGTACCTGCCGCCTCTTGTGGCGGTCCCCGACCGCCGCCCCGCTAGGCACACCCACTGGTTCCGCGAAGCTGGACCACAGTACGACGGACCGAGAAAGGCCGACGCGCAGCCGACTGCCCACCGATGCATCGAGCTCCGCCTATGGAGTCTGAGAGCTCCTGGCCCCCGCCCGACTCTGGCCCGCAGTTCGGACATGCTCCTAACCTGCGTGGACGCGGCCCTCGGCCTCCCGCACGGCCGCACAGCAGGCCTCATCCACCGCGCCACTCTCAAGCGTCTGCGCACTGATACTGTTTTCCTTCTTCAGTTTCTCACGTGGTCCGACGCTTTTGAAGAACGCTGGGGCTTCTCATTCACTTTGCCCTCATCCTGACCAGCGTGGTTCGGCCAGCATGTTGTTTGTATGTGCCAATCTTGCGTTTATACTTGTTTCTGGTAAGCCTGTTGTTCGGTCGTTGGTGCGTACTCTTCACACGCAGTATATATGCATTTGTTGTTCCTCCTTCCTGAATGTGGTGACGTTAACCCGGCCGGCCACCTTCGTTATCTACTGCTTGGCTTTCAGAGCAAACAGGTGGGACAAAATGCGTTGTACTTTTCAAGAGCGAAGAACGCTGGGGCTTCTCATTCACTTTGCCCTCATCCTGACCAGCGTGGTACGGCCTCGCCCTCGCCGCAAGTGCGCGTCCTGCCTTGTTCACCCGGGCGCTGTTCCCTGGTGCGCCGTGCCTGCTGGCGGGGGTGGCGGCTTCAGCCCCACCCCACGCACCCGAGCCATCACGCCATGTCTTGTCCGCCATGTCGTAGCGGGTGCATCCGCTGTGAGGGCCTCCTCTGCACCCTCGCACTGTCTCTGCCTGTGAGCATGCTGGGCCATACGGCTCCCAGCATGTGCACCTTTTCCTCAGCGCGTCTGGCGCCCTCTGCCGTCCGCCGCTTGGTCGCGGACTCTGTCTCTGTGCGCTCTGTGCTGGACCTTTTCCTCGGCGCGTCTGGCACCCCTCTGCCGTCCGCCGCCTGGCCGCGGGCTCTGTCACTTTCGAGGTCCGCCAATGGGGGCTAAAGGTTAGCTGGCAGTGGCTGGTGCCGCTGTGCTGTCGGCTAGCTTTTGCCGCTTCTGTTGGGGTTCTCGGCCTGTGCGCACTGTGCTGGGCCATGCGGCTCCCAGCTGGTGCACCTTTTCTCTTTTCGCCAGCCCGTGCGACCGCGAGGCACCGCGTCCACGGGGCCTGGGCGCGGGGGCGGGGGGTGCCCCGTCTCTGCGCGCCGCGCAGCGGCCAAGCGCCCAACCGGCGGTCCGCCAAGCCGCCTTAGCCACGTTCTTCACGTCGCCACTCGCGTTGGGGCCTTTTTCTTCACGCGGTCTGACAGGTGAGATCTTCACAGTCTGTCCGCCGTCCGTAGCTTCAGACGCAACGCGCCGGGGGAGGGGGCCTGTTGCCCGCCCTCGTATCTTAAGGCTGCACCGCCGCTAATAGTGTTTTGCGAGTTGTCGCACCGCAGTGCGCCTCGCGGACGGACCCTGGTCCGCCTACTTGTCCGCTCTCTCTCTCTCTCTCTCTCTCTCTCTCTCTCTCTCTCTCTCTCTCTCTCTCTCTCTCTCTCTCTCTCTCTCTCTCTCTCTCTCTCTCTCTCTCTCTCTCTCTCTTTCTCTCTCTCCTCTCTCTCTCTCTCTCTCTCTCCTCTCTCTCTTCTGTCGTCGGTGCCTCTCTTATCTTTCCTCTCTCTCCCTCCCTCCCTCCCTTTCTCCCTCCCTCCCCTCGCTCGCTTCTCGCTCCCTCTCTCTCTCTCTCTCCTTCTCTTCTCTTTCTATCTCTCTCCTCTCTCCTCATCTCTCTCTCTCTCTCTCTCTCGCCTCTATCTTATCTTCCCTCCTTACTCTCTTCTCTCTCTCTCTCTCTCTCTCTCCTCTTCTCTCTATATATCTCTCTCTCTCTCTCTCTCTCTCTCTCTCTTCTCTCTGCTCTCTCTCTCTTCCCCACCCCTCTCTCTCTCTCTCTCTCTCTCTCCTCGCTCTCTCTTCTTTTACTTTTTTTTTTTTATTTTTTTCCCCCCCCCCCCTTTTTTCCCTCTCTCTCTTCTCTCTCTCTCCTCTCTCTCTCTCTCTCTCTCCTCTCTCTCTACTCTCTCTCTCTCTCTCCTCTCTCTTTCTCTCCTCCTCTCTCTCGCTCTTCCTCTTTCTCTCTCCTCTCTCTCTCTTCCCCTCTCTCTATCTGTCGGGTTGCCAGCTTGACAAAGGATTTCGGGCCGCAATTCCATTCTCAAGCTTCTAGAAGGAGGGGGCGGGGTGGAGGGGTGGGGTGGTGGGGGGTGTGGGGGGGGGCGGGGTAGGTGGGCGGGGCAGGGGTGGGGTGGTGAGGGTGGGGGGGGGGGGCTGGGGGGTGGGGCGGGGGGGGGGGGAGTTAGGAGGAGGAAGGAGGGGGGTGATTGGGGAGGGAGGCATGAGAGGAGGAGGAGCAGGAGGTGGAGGAGGAGGGGGAGGGGGGGGGGCGGGGGGAGGAGCCCCAACCGCGGCGACCAAGCGCATCTGGATTTCTCCTGCGGGCGGGCGTGACCTAGCGCGGCTCGGACGGCATGGAGACAATACGTTTGCTGACTGACGCATCGGGAGCTTGCGCGTTCTATGTGAATGAAGCTGCATGGTCTTCTGTCCTAGGTTCTGGAACGCTGTGCGATGCTACGTTGGATGCAACAAACAACGCTATGCACAGCTACGTTGGACGCAGCAAAACAGGCTGTGCAACGCTATGCTATGCGGGGCGTGGCAACACGATGCAACGCCGCGCAATGCTATGCAACACTTGGCAACCACCCTGGGCGCAGCAACACTTCCGTCGGCATTTCGTGCTCGAGCCATTTGGGCGGTTTCAGCTCCATCGATTTTCAATTCCAGCATGCGCCACCTGATGGCCACGCGCGCACACGCACAAAACATGAATTGGCAGCCGACCAGCGCCCCCGCGTGCATCGCCAAACCGAACCCCATCGCGAAGAGGCGCTTCCGTGCATTGCTCAAAGTGGCGCGCTTGTTGAGGACGAAGAATGTCGGGGAAGGGGCGCGGCTCCGCGTGCTAAAGAACCGTGCGCCTTCGATCGTGAGCCTTGCGCAAGCAGCCTATGATTGCGCTGAACACCGCAAGGGTCGAGACGCCGATCTCGTTGAACAAATGCGGCGCGAGATTCCAATCGACTCTGGAAGGGGTGATTGCATGTCCCCGCGGGCGATGCGCAGTTCGCACCTAGCCGATCGGTGCAAGACGATTCGCTTCGAGCGCGCGCGTCGCATCTGTCAGATCGATGGTTGCGGAGACGGCATCATCATCGCCACCATCATCATCGCCATGCTCACCATGGCCATGTCAGGCACACCGCTTGAGCAAGAGAATGCTTGCGGCCAGCGCCCGTCGCACCCTTCAGGGAAGGAGCCCAACCCTTTTGGAGTCTCCGAGGGATGCGAAGACCGATGAGCTCCAGCATTCACGAGCTCAAACAGACACTGTCTGAATCCGACCTGCCGCGATCTCCGAAATACTATTGGGTGGGTGAGCTCCAGCGCACGCGTGCTCACACGCTGCCTTAGAACGCTTTCCCTCTGGCCGCCAGCGGCCCCGATATCTCGCCCGAAACTCAGAACTCAGAGGAGAAGGGGGCCAAGGAAAGCATAGGGGAAAAGGAAGAATCACGAAAGCAAGCCTAAGGAATATGATGTCGATAAGAAAAACATACTAACAAAGATGATGGACAAACACAACGCCAGAGAAAAAAGCACACGCGGCAAAAAAGGGAGGAGGAAGACGAGGGCGCGGAAAGAGATAAATAAATGAGAGAGGGGGGCAACGAGGAGGAGGATAAACCACATTGGGCCCCTGGGCGGCCCCGCCGTGTCACGCAAACCTGCCGAGACAAAAGTTCATGCCGCATTGCCTGTGTTGAGACCGCCGTCTTGGAAACCGTCTTGGCCGTCTTGCGCTGGATGCCTTGGGGGCTGTCTTGGTCGCCTTAAAACGGGGCCATCTCGTTTGGGCCGCTTCCGATTAAAATAACCATTGGGTTCGGATGGCTTCCGCCGTTCCGCGGGCACTGTATTCCGATGGCTTCCGTCGCCCCGCTGATTTTTGTGCTCGGCTTGCGCCGCCCCGCCAGCCTTCTGAAGTAAGCGCCTATGGGCCAGGGGCGACATGGCACAGCACAGCACAGCACAACACAGCACACAACACACAGCACACCACACCACAACGCAACGCACTCACGTTCAGGGGTCGCGCGCGCGCCTGAGATCTGCATCGCCCGCAATGCAACTAAGTCAACGCGTCCGTCGGCCTCCTTAACGTACCGCAGAAGTTTTGAATTCAGTTTTTGGAATTACGCAGCGATTGCTTCTATTGGACAAAGCAGAACTCAGACGCGCGCGCGTCGCAGTTCTGCATTGTCCACAATGCAAATAAATCGTTGCGTCCGTCGGCCTCCTTAAAAAGAGCCACCGAATTTTTGAATTCAGTTTGTGGAATTACATGTTGATTTTCTCTTTTGCGGGCCATACAGAACTCAAAAGCAGAACTCGGACGCGCGCGCGTATCCACTACATATACATTTATATCGATGTATATGCGCGAATCTATAAGTATATAATTTATATATTTATATATATGTATATATATATATATATATATATATATATGTATATGCATATGCGTATACATATGTGTACATGCACATATATTTATATTTATATACATATATGCATATATATATATACATATATATATACATTATGCATTTATATACACATACATTTATGTGTGTACATAAGTATGTATTTATATATATATATACATATATATATGTAAACATGTATATATAAATGCACGTATTTGTACACTTGTACATACGTTTATCGCATGTATTACTATGCTTATATAACTTACACATCATTGTGTATTTCACACGGATCTGATCCGACATAACGGATCATATCCAAAGGGTCGGATCTGATCCACCTCGGGCCAGAGGCCCGAATCTGATCCGACGCGGTTGATCTGACCCAGCGGCCCTGGATCTGATTTTTAGATCATGCGGGCCCCAGGGGGGGCCGCCGGGCGCCGCGGATCTCGGGGCGCCCGGGGCCGGGCAGAGGGCGGGGGGGCGGGGGCGCGGTCGGTCGGCATGGGCCAGGGGAGGGGCGAGGGGCTCGCGGGGGGATGCAAGGAGGCCACGGGGCGGGGAGAGGGCGCGGGGAGGCGAGGGGCGGGAGCACGGCCGGTCGGAATACGCAAGGGCCGGGGCGAGGGGGGGGGGAATCAGCGCCCCCGATTCGGGGCGACGCCCGACCCGCGCGCGCCCCCCCCCCCCCCCCCCCCCTCCCAGACGAAGGGCCTGCAGGGCAGGGCCCGAGCGATCGGCGGCAGAGGGGGGTGGAGCCTCGCGCCCAACGGATAAGTGAAGCGGCGCCCTGGAGCCTCGCCGGGGGAACCTCCAGGGCGCCCCCGCGGACTGCGGGGGCCCCCCCCGAGCAAAGTTTTGGAGGGCGGGTGTCGGTAGACCCCTTGCCGGGAGGCGCGGCGGCTCAGCCGGCGCTGGGGCCCTTTGTTCGCCGCCGCGCTCTTTGCTTAGGGCGGCGAACGCCGCCGTTCTGCCCTGGATGGGGGGGGCCCTTGCAGCTGGGCCCCCCCTGCTTCCCAGGAGGGGGCGCCCGCGGTTGCGGATGGGCGGTCTGCCGCCGGAGAGGCTGAGCCCAGCTTCGGGAAGGGTCCAGTTTGGTTCGGTTCGGTTAGGATCCGAAACGAGTCCGTTTTTATCGGTTCGGCGTCGGAATTTCCCGGCTCGGTGCGGCTCGGTTCGTCGTTGTCTGGGGCGCCGCGCGCGTCGGCCCGGTTCGCCGCGCGCGTCGCTCCGTTTCCGCCCGGCCCGCTCCGAGGGATGCGGGGGAGGAACCGGGCGAGGAGGATGGGGCGGGGCGCCGGGGGGGGGGGCCGGGGAAAAGGGGCCAGGGGCCGGGGGGGGGGGCCGGGGAGGTCTGGAATGGGGGCCGGGGGAGGGTGCCGGGGAGGGGGCGCCGGGGAGGGGCGCCGGGATGCGGCGCCCGAGGGGGGTGGGGGGATGGAAGGGGGTGCCGGGGAGGGGCGGGGGGGGGGGCGGGGGGGGGGGGTGCCGGCCTCAGAACCGTCGGACAGTCGAGCCTTTGACGCAGGCTCGACTGTCCGACGGTTCTGAGGCGGCTCTTGAGCGCAGCGCCCAGCGGCGCGCCCGCGCTCGGCGGGGGCGTTTGCGCGGGCGGGGCGCAGTGCGCAGTCGTGGTCACATCCTGCGGGCCCTGGGCTACATATGCTCGACTGGGGGGAACGCGATCATGAAGGATGGCCTCGAGTGCGGCGCAGGCCCCGCCTGCGTGTCGGACATCATCGGCAGGTGGCAGGGGCCCGCCTGGTGCCGTGAGGACAGCGACTACAACTACGGCGACGTCTTCATCCACGAAGACACATGCGGGTTTGCCCGCCTCCAGCTCGCGAGAGGGGACGCCGCCGCTGACCGGGCCCCTTTCCATCGCGGCTTGCCCCGCCGCAGCGCCGCCCCCAATCTCGACGGCGGGGGTGGCCGACGAAGCGGCGCGGGCCGTGCGCTTCAACCTCGGGGGCGACGCGTGGCGCGACGGCCTGTTCAGCCCCGCGTCGGGCACCGCCTGGACTGGCCCCTCTCGCTCGCGAGCTGCCTCGGCCAGAGGCACGGGGGGGCGCGCGGCGTCGGCGGCGGCCGAGCCGATCGAGGGTCAACCCGGGGCGGGGGCCATGGCGGTTGCTCCGCAAGGAATTCGCGTAGCCCCCGTCCCGAAGCGGCTCTCGCAGAGGCGAGGTCGTCGAAGCCGCGCGACGAGCTGGCCCATCCACCTCGCGACCTTCGTCGGCCAGAGGTTCGCGGTGCACGCGGCGCTGCGTGCTGGGGCGGCGCTGGAGGCGCCGCTGGGGAGCGACCCTATTGCGCGTGGGCCCCCAGCCACGATGCACGCGACGACTAGCGCAGGCGCGCATCAAGAGGCTTGCCCCCCGGTGCGACGCGGTGCTCTACGGCGAGGACCGCTCGTCGTCAGCCGCGCCACGGATTGGTTCCCCTACCCCGCGCTGCTCCCCAACCAGAGGCGCATGATGCTCCTGGAGCCGTTGGCGAGGGCGCTGGCTGGCCGGCCGGGGCGCGGCCCCGCGGCGCGCGGCCCCCCCGCCGCGGCGAGCGTGACAATGGCGACGGGTGCGCGCCAGAGGGCCCCTCTGGTGCCACTCGGAGCCCCTCGGCCTGCGATCGGCCCCGCCCTGGACTGGATCCTCGACCAGAGGCTCGGGGGGCCCGCGGCGCCGGCGGCGGCCGAGCGGAAGGCCGATCCGCGATGGGGCGGGGGCCATAGTGGGCGCTCCGGAAGGAACTCGCGAAGTCCCCGCCCAACAGCGGCTCTCGCCGAGGCGAAGTCGTCGGAGCCGTGCGATGGGCTTTCCGCACCACTTCGAGAGCTCCGTCGGTCAGAGGCTCGCGTTGCACATGGCGCTGCATGCTGGGGCGGCGCTGGCGGCGCGGCAGAGGAGCGGCCCTGCGGCGCGCGGGCCTCCTACCTCGACGTGCGCGACGGATTCGGCGGGCACGGGCCGAGTGGATCAACATCCGGGGCGCCGAGGAGCTCTTCGGCGCCCCCCCCCCCCCCCTGGACTGGATCCTCCGCCTCGCGCTGCTCCTCAGCCAGAGGCGCGCGTTGCACCTGGCGCTGTTGGCGGGCGCTGCGCCGGCCGTGGCGGGGAGCTTGGGGGGCGGCCCTGCGGCGCGCGGGCCCCCGCCAAGAGGCGCGCGGGCTAGGCCCCCGCCCTGCGCGAGCTGGGCGGCGCCAGGGCGCCAGCATGGAGGTCGCGACCGTCAGCGCGACGCGCTGGCCCTCCTGCCTCGCGCAGCTGGAGGAGGACAACATCGACGGCTCCGCCCGGGCAATCCCCCCTCCTTCAGGAGCACCACCTGAAGGAGGAGCACCAGCCGGCCGCTGCTGGTCGCGCTGCTCGCCGCCTGGGATGGGCAGCAGACCCCGCCCCAGAGGTGGCCGCGGCGAAGGGCGGCGCCTCGGCAGGCGCGGGCATCCCAGTCCGTCCTTGGGCGCATCTTCGGCGGGTCGAGTTCGCCGATGCCCGCATCGCGGCCCGCTGCTCCGCCCGCCTTGGCTTCTGGACGACGTCCGCGGGCGGCCGCGAGGGCGCGCCAATGGCGTCTGCGCGCCTCCACGCCAGCCAGGGCCTCAGCGACCTCCACCTGGACATGCTGGCTAACGTGGGCTCTGTGGCGCGGGCCATGCGACGGCCCTTCGTCGCGGGGGCGGACTGGAACATGACGCCCGCTGTGCTGGAGGAGGTGCAGCTGCCACCGCCAATTGGGGCGCGACTGGCACGCTCCAGCCACGCCACCTGCGTCGCGGCCACTTCCGCGCGGGAGATCGACTTCTTCTTCTGCGTCGACCAGCTGGCGGAGGTCCAGGCCGCGCGTCGGTGCGACCGATTGGCGGCCACTACCCGCAGGGCGGCGGTGCTCAGACTGCCCACCCCCCCCCCTGGTGCCACGGTCCCCCGCCTGCGCCGGCCGAAGGCCTTCCCTGCCCATGTGCTGATCGGGCCGCAGCTGCCCCCGCCAGGATGGCAGGGCGCGGTCGCTGACCTGCGGGCGGCCACGGCAGCAGCTGGCTTGGGCGCCGCCCGCGGGCGCTGCCTTGACCGATGCGAGGACGAGCCGGCCCAGCACTTCGGCTTGGCAGAGGGCCGCGAGGCGGACCGCTAATGTCCAATACCGGTTAAAAAATGATTATCCCGGCAAAGCAACCGAACAGCGATGTGTACAAGCATATTTGGAAGCATTCCCCGTTGCCTCAGCTGGGGGCACGCAGGCGGAAGTTCTTCGCATTGACCAGTGTAAGTTGGGGGCCCCGAGTCTCAAACCCACATGTTGAATGGTCATCAGGTGTACAGCTCTAAAAGAGCTGTTCGGAAGCGAGACCAACCGAGCCAGGTGCGATCGTGGACATCCACGCCAGATATTCGAGGGGAAGACAGTTGAAGGGAGATGGAGGACGTCGGAGGCGAAGTTTACCCGGCCACGATGTGCAGGGTCCTGGCTGCTTCTTTTTTGTTGATTTTGATGAGAACACGATTGCAGAATATTGGCAGGAACGCAAGTAGAAATATGATTGTCAGTTTTATGTGCCGTTAGACCCATATCTGTCTCGAGGAATAGGGGCGGACTATGCGGGATTCAACGGGCGGGAACCGATGCGATAAATGCTGACCCCTGGTGTCTGCGGCCATGCTTCGTTTATTGTCGTCGTCGTTCTCCCCAATGCATTGTGCATTGCCCGTTTTCCTTGGCATGGGCTCGTCATTGACACTGAAGTCCTTATTCCGACCGACCGACCGACCGACCGAGGAGGAGGAGGAGGAGGAGGAGGAGGAGGAGGAGGAGGAGGAGGAGGAGGAGGAAGAGGAGGATTGGGCAGCAAAGCTTTTTAAAACAACAGAGTCCCAACCAAGGATTGCTGGCAACAGCACGTTGTGTTCGTTCAGTGCGTTGTAGGTCAGGGCCTTCCCTCCTCGCTCACGCGGCCGGTTCGGCACGCCGGCGGACAGGAAAAGGAAGGCGGCGCGCGGTTCCGCCAGGTTGCGCTGCGCGCCAGGGCAGCCGCCTTGCTCGGCGGCGCTGGACAGCGGTGCGGCACAGGGGGCGGCGCGGAGGACGCCACCCCCTTTCCGACCGGAGGCGAGAGGCCACGGGGTACAAGTTTCAGCGTCTGGGACGGGCCACTGAAGTACTCTAGTGGCCAGTCCTGCTGCAATGTCCTTTGCAAGTCTGCAGGAGGCCGAAGGGAAAGTGGCCGTTCGATGAGCATCCGCGGGCGCCCTCTTCGCGAACGACTGGATCCGCCTCGACAACCCAGGGCTCGCGGAACCCAGAAAGACCTGCTTCAGGCTTCGGAGCCTCAAAACAGGGCCAAAGTGGCAGGTCCATGGTGGCCCGGGATCCAAGGTGGATCTGGCCGTGGCGACGACAAGCACCCAAAAAACTTAGGAAGGACCTGGGATTCCGCCGCGTTCGAGTGGCCCCGCCGCTGGGCTCCTGCGCGGCGCCCAGGTACGCTCTGCGTTTAGATGTTCTTGCGTTTTTGGAACGGCCGGTGTCGTTTTTGTTATGTTGTGGGTTTCAGGTTGTTGTTTGTGTTGGTCAACCGCAGCACGAGAAGTTGAAGATTAAGAGAAGACGCCCCCAGCGTTTTTAACAACAGCTACGGTCCTGCGGCCAGCGCGATCCCTGTCGCCGCCGCCCGTCGCCGCCGCTTCGGAAGGGACACCGCCGACTTGCTCCCGGGCGGCGCCTGGTGCGCCCCGCCACCGCCAGCGGCCGCCTCCGCCCCCCTCAGCATCGTCTAAGCGATCCCTATCTGAATTGGGCCATTGTGTCTCAGCCCCACAAGCCCCCCCCATCCCAGGCGGGCCCCGCGAGACCCGAAGGGAACAGCACGCATTCCTTCCTAGGGCGATAAGTCGGCCATTGGGGCCAATGTTATGGATGGAGATCGGCGACGCGAGCCTCACCCCCGCCCGCCGCCGCCGCGGCGGAAGGACCCCACCTCGGGGCTCGTGGGCGGCGCCCAGCAGGGTGCCCCGCCGCAGGACCCCGCCGCTAGCGGCCACCCGCCGCGCCCACTGGTGTGCTCTCGTCTTCGCCCGCATACGGGAGGTTGAGCAGGGAGGGGGGGGCGAGGAGGTAGGGGCGGGGCAGGGAGGATAAAAGATGAGGATCGGTATGAGGCGACAAGCTGCCAGTGGTGTCCGAAGAATCAGGCTAGGGTGATGATAGATGACAGAACGGGTTCCACTCGGTGGCAGGCCTGTTGTCCCAAAGGGAACCGCGGGTGGGCCCGAGACTCAAGGCACCACGATGTATTTGCCTCTTCATCTCTCGGGCCGTCTCCCTCTTACGCTGAATTAACAGACGGAGTTCCTCCGAGAGTTGAGGCGCCGGCGGAGGAGGAGGGGGGGGAGTGGGAGGAGGTCGGGGTGTCTCCCCCGGTGCAGCCTCGGCCGCCTCGAAGGCGGCAGTGGCTTACATCACGCACTCGTGGAACGTGTCTTCCTCCTCGTAGCCGCCTGCCTCCCCTCCCACAAAAACCTGGGGTTCGGGAGCAGCGGGTCGGACAGGGCGGTCGAATCTGGGTTAACGTTTTTGTTGTTTCCTGTGGTCGGAGAGGGAAAAGTACAGGGCAATGTCAGACCTCGGGTCCTCATACGGGCCCAGTGCTTGGAATAATGCTGACAACTTATCTGCAAGGTCAAAAACAACCTTGCTGGATGTCAGTGGCACTCCATGCCCTCTAGAGGAAGGGGTGGATGGCCTACGCCATCTGCAAGGCATACCAGAGGAGTATACATTTTCTTTGGGGCCGTTTTCTGGAGGATGGGGGAGAGGAAGGAGGAGGAGGAAGATGATGATGAGGAGGAGGAATGTGAAGAGATGAGGAGGCAGAAGAGGACGAGGAGGAGGAAGAGGAAGAAGGGGAGGGTCATGGAGGGGCATGGGGAGCATGACGCGCAGTGAGACTTGAGGCGGGGGGAGAGGGGAGGAGGAAGGGAGGAGGGAAGTGGATTACTGCAGATGTGCCCCCATTGCATCTTGTAAGCAAGAACTGGTAGAAGTAGCTCGCCGCGAGGAGAAACCCGCGACACGGCGCATTTCAGGGGCTGTGCGCTGTGGCCGCGAGCGTTACTTCGTCGCCATCGCCGTTACTGCAGTAGCCGTTGTTGCCGCAGCCGCGGCGATGCGACCGTGTCCATTTGGGCTCAACCCTGACTGCATATTGCAGCATCGAGTGTCAGCAGAAGAGCGGGAGCGGCGTGCTGCGCCTGGTCTTTGCGAGTTGGCAGAATAAGTGGGACTGCAGATGAACCGCCGCAAGGCGGGCCTTTGTCGTTGGCGCAGGCGCTGCAGACACTGTAAGAACGACAAACACCGGGTGGAATCATGGCCTGGGCATTATTGTGTTCGCGCAGAGGCCACGAGCAATCTTCTCACAGGTGCAGTCCGGCTATGCGCAGGCGCATCAACACGTAGAGTCCAGGAGTGGTTTGGGCGCAGTTATTTCGGCACGGCACCGCGGGCGTTGCGTCTCGTCGGCACCGTCTCTGCGCATGGCAAGGCCCAGGCGCTGTTGGCGCGAGAACACGTGGGGTGCGAGCATGGTTTGGGCATCGTTGCTTCAGCGCAGGCATCGGCTGCATGTTTTTCGTCAGCGCACGTACTGCGCGCGGCAAAGCGCATGCGCCGCTTTCGAGCGTGTCTACGACGCTGCTACAGGCGGGTGGTTCGTTCGCATGGACGAAAAGACGCTCTGCGAGAAGGCTCGGGTGCTGCGCGCGGCGTTGCGCCTGGCGAAAGCCCGCGGGCGGTTCGAGTGCCTGGCGCATATTCTCGAGAAGGGGCAGGCGGGCATGGAGGCCACCGCGTGGATTGATTTCCATAAGGACGGCGCCGTCGGACCATGGATGGAGAAAATGGCGTGGGATACGCTTCGGTCTTTCTGGCGCCTGGTGAACATGGATCAGTGTACTACTGGCTCACGTGACTCCCATGGGGTACTGATACGAAAGCCGCCTGAGATTATGGCCAACCATCGTATTTTACTCATTCATGTTGAACGAAAGCGATGTAATGGCCATCATCAACACGCGTCGGTATGTAACAAGGAACTGCCCATGACTGCGCAATATTCTCCAAAACTGCAGTCGTTTGTTGTCGAGGCTGTTCAGATTGCGCGCGATCTCTTCAAGGTAACTCGTGATCCTTTCCATGGTCGCCCTTATTCGTCCACCGTGTTGGTCACCAGCGTGAGGGGATGCGACTTGGATGACCCGAGTCTCCCTCGGCAGCCCGATGGCTCGATTGCGAGACCACCCTCGGGAGGGCTCGGGTGTCCCGCATGCGCGGGCAACGTTAACATGCATTATCCCTCTCACGATAAAGATCCGAGACATTGCAGGTGGTGCGATAAAGGCGACTACCATTGGGAATGTCCGAGCTGTAGGAAGAACGATGGGAAAAACAAGCCTGGACACGCACTAACACCTGGCAAATGCAAGTTTGCCAAGCCTTGGAAGTTGCCCGACCATCATGGACAGATACCGCCGTCTCCTGCCGAACCGGCAGCAGGCTCTGCGCCGCCAGCTCTTGCTGAGTTAGCAGCACCACCACCCGAGGCGCCAGCCGCATCACCACTTACGCGGCTCAGAGGACCGAGGCCCGGCCCCAGAGCTGGACCTACAGGGGGCGCAAGCAGTCACGATATTACTGTAGGAAGACATGTTGCTGAACCTGCTGCAGGGCAACCTGCATCGAGCGGAGCTGGTAGTTCGGATGGCCATCTCCGACTACCACAGGTCAGAGCCAGACGTGGTCGACAACAAGGTGGAGAAGCACGTCCTCCACCACCAGCGGGTAACCCTGCTGCACGACCACGACTACCAGACTGGCCACGGTTCGATGTACAAACCGGCCTACAACATTTACAAAACCTTGACCCCAGCGTGGTAACACGCGAGTTGCGGAAACTACACTTGCGTTGGTTCCATGCGAAAGAGCCCAAGGCGAGACCCATCTTAAGCAATATAGGTCTGGACAATGTCAGACTCAACCTGATTAAACGTGTCTGCGACACATGTCGAGAGTGCAGAGCCTGGGACACGCCTGGGCATACTGCATGCCCTCTACTGCACTACCTGGCAATATTGAACGAGGAAGTGGAATGTGATCTGATGTTCTACTGACAAGAACACAAGGTCTTCCACATCATCGGCCGCTGTATACGATATGATACTAGGATTGAGATACCAGACACGACTATGACAAGTATCCGGGATGCATATCATCAGTGCTGGGCGCAGTTTGGGCCTGCAGTGGTAGTCTATTCTGATGGAGAGGGCGCCCTTAACAACGACACTGCGAAAGCAGTCCTCAAGGCAAAAGGCACTGAACATAGGATGCGCGCGCGTGGACGGCGCGCTGCAACGATCGAGGCCAGAAATGACATCCTACGCCACCTACTTCGCGTCATGGAAGCTGAACTCAATAGGCTAGATATACCCCTTGTGTTCACCCGACTACTGCGCGAGGTCCTGTTCGCCGCCAACGCGTTCGCCTTCTATAGCGAGGTGTCGCCATGTAGCGCTCTGTTTGGACGGCAGCCAGCAATGTTCCCTGACCTACCTGTCCTGGGCCACGAGCAGCCGACGCAAACGTCGGACCACTCTCGTGAACAGGCGATACGCAGGGCATGTATTGAATTTATCACACAGGCCACACCAGTAGCTAAGACCAATCGTGCCTTACGCACTAAAACGATTATTACTGGTCAGCACTAGTACGATGCAGGAGACTCGGTCGATTATCATCGCCCCACGACCGGGACAGATGACAGGGGCGGCTGGAAGGGCCCGTTCCCCGATGTAATAAATGATCCCGAACAGGGGCCCGGTCATCATCCGAGTGGGCAATCGATATGTTCAAGTCCAATACGGCGATTCAAGACACTCATTTTACATTGAAGCACTGATAGCCCGAGAGATTGGCTCCGACTACACTGCGCTACGCACAGCGATGACATCCCTAGCCAGCCGATCGGCGGGGAGACCTGCCCTGACCTTTGGCCATGTGCCGACCAAGAAAGGGGCGCTTCATACGACGACTGCATGCCGTCTGTCTCCCAAGGAACCTTTAGCGCTGCAGTACCTTATCATAATTTTTCGCATTGCGAATGTAGTTTCAGTCAGGCCAGCCAAGAGCATTCATAAGCTGCCGCCTGTTACTTATGCCGATAGCTGCACGTTGGTCCACTACGACAACGACGTGAATCCAGCTTTCCATTATTATGAAGCAGAAGGTACTGTTCTGAATATCCGTATTTGGATCGGCACATTCGAGAATTATTCAATGCATGACGTCAACTAAACCTCGAGCAGGTTTTGCTCAGGACATGTCAAGATTTGAGGAATTGGCAGATGCACCGACACCGGATGTGACCCCAAGAGAGGATCAGAAGCCGAACCGCCATATGATGATGGGCGGTTTTCCACGATTTTCGAAGAATCAGAGGCCGATTTCGAGGCGCATGCGATGGAAGTGCGGCATGCAGAACTACAAGAGGCAAAAGGAACTGCCGGAGACAACTCCACCAGAGAACCTCTCCGCAATACCTACACAGATGGTTCCAGATCAAAGTGCGCTGATCACTGTAGCTGATGAACAGCGGGGGCACCTGCCGGAGTGGGGGCGCACTGACGACGCCGATGCCGAGGAGACGTACTACGCCCCAAATGTCCACCATGGTCGAAGACAACAACTACGGATTGGACTCATATGAACATGGTCGATCTGTCGATCTCTGCTTTACGACAGAGATGTCAAAGGTAGTCCTGTCCGAACAACAACAGATGATACTAGACGCCGACCGGGTGACCGCTATGCGAGTATACGCAACCGCCGCTGCAAAGCGAATTGCGGTCGTCAAGGGCGACGACCTCTTCGCCCAAGCTGGCATCCAGGCGAATCCCGAGAAAGTATCGAACGCCCTCTACACTGAACTCAGGACATGGCTCGATAACAAGTGCTTCACTATGCAAGATACAGCTAAAGCATCGAGCATCATGACTTCGAGATACGCGCACGCATGGAGGTTCGCGAAGAACGAGAAGGGCGAGATGGAACGCACCATCAGACTACGTTTGGTTCTCCGAGGTTTCATGGACCTCGAAGCCTTCGACGTAGAGGCATGTCTGGGAACGGCGCGACGGCCAAGCCAGAGGCTACTCGCCAGCACGGCAGCGTGCAAGAGGCAATGGACCACTACTTCCCTCGACATCAACATGGCCTTCCTGAAGGGACTGACCTATCAGGAACTTGCTGACGCTACTGGTGACAAGGAACGCATGACATGTTTTACAATACCGCCCGGAGCGGCCGCGGTGCTCCGACCCCCCCCCCCCCCCCCCAGGATTCGAGCACTACGGCGAGTCACAGCGCTGCCTACAGTGCTTGAAACCAGGCACAGGCACCAAAGACGCACCGCGGGCTTTTTCGCAATAGCTCAGAAGGACCACCAGAGGTTTCGGTCTCCGACCCACGTCCTACGACGAGGAGTTCGAGACGAGCAACAATTTGCTCACGGCCAAGCACGTTGATGACACATGGCCGGTACTGAGGACACCATTGACAAGACTGTCAAATGCGTTGACTATACCCTTGGCAAGTGTAATTTCAACAAGCACACATACACCAACTGTGCTGTGAGATACACCAAAGATGAGGGCCAGCTCCGTCCTACGCAACATCCTGAATCGACCAGCGCCGACGCTGACGTTCAGGCAACCAAGATGGTTGCATACATGTTCGTCAGCCTCAGGGGTGCGCTGGCGCATGCATTAATCACCCAGGTGCGGTCGATGGCGCATGTTGTTTCTCTACGGCGTGCCGAAGAACCGACCGAACATCCGAGTGCGACGACTGAACGCGATCACGAGGAGGCTACAGGCCTGCCCAAAGAAGATCGTCTACCAGGCGATGAATCCTACGGGCGAGGTCGATCTGCGTAGCGACTCGGGATACCGACGCCTGAGTGGAGACGCAGATGACGACATCGAAGGCTATGGTATTCGCGGGGCAAACCTGCTACGACGTGGAAACACGTCATTCGGTAAGCCTGTCGTTCAAATGATCGCTGCGTGCTGCAAGTCTCACCGCTTGCAGGTCCGCTCGAGCTATTCAGCAGAGACACTCGCAGCAGCTCATAATTTGGAGGGCTCCTATCACACGATAGCGACTCTGCACGAGCTCCACGCAGGGCCGCCCACGCCCACTCAGTTGAAATATATATTTGAGTTGGGTGGCGTTAGCATGAAGGTCACTTTGACCATTGATACTGACCATGTTTTTAAATATAAATCCTTGTCAAGTAACGACATGAAGAAGCCGACTGAGTGTACCCTCTCAGGACACATCAGTTGGATACGACAGATGATGGAGCGTGGAATCGTGCGCAGCATCCAGCGGTGCGTCACCCGCGACATGACTGCGGATGGTCACACCAAGGGGAACATCGACAGAGAAATGCTCCTACAAGTCATGGGAGGTATACAGGCCTTCAAACATGACCTGAAGAGACATACTCCATATCGGGCCGGCCAGACATGAAGTTCTGACGCCGCCTGACGAGTGCGTCAAGTACAGAACTGTACAAGCGGCCTCTTGGGGGCCTCTTGGGGGCCTCTTGGGGGCCTCTTGGGGCCTCTTGAGGCCTCTTGGGGGCCTATTGGGGGCCTCTTGGGGGCCTCCTGGGGCCGCTTGG
Source organism: Prorocentrum cordatum (assembly GCA_963575745.1). Taxonomy (NCBI): domain Eukaryota; class Dinophyceae; order Prorocentrales; family Prorocentraceae; genus Prorocentrum; species Prorocentrum cordatum. Next base: position 324,168 of record CAUYUJ010014610.1, read on the forward strand.
GAGCTTCCAGGGGGCCTCTTAGAGGCCTCTTGGGAGCCTCCTGGGGGCCTCTTGGGGCCATCTTGGGGCCTCGTGCGACCTCCTCAGAAGCGCCAATGAGAGCTGGCCCCTGAAAAGGACAAAATGAGCCCAAAACCTTTTTGTAAAAATCAATGATTTTGCTATGAAGGAAGATGGGCGCGGCGCCCTCAGGACGCCCAAATGGGGCCAACACCCTAGTACAATCAATGGTTTTTGCTTCAAAGAAGAGCAGAGGGGCCAAACTCCGCCCGGGGCCAGAATCCTCGCGAGGGTCGTCGTTTTTTGGCCCTCCCAGGAGTCGAAAAAGACCTCCCTGACTACCCTCGGCCCGCCCTCTCCAGGCCCAGGGGGAGGGATTAGGGGGAGGGGTAAACCCTTCCCCGAAGGGGAAGAAGGGGGGTCGAGGACAGAGCGGGCTCTCTAAACCACTCACGCCCAAAGGGCCGGTGGGATTAGGGCACCCTGTCCCTCGAACACATGCGCGCACAGACATGCGAAACACTCGCGCAAAACACACGCACACACATACACACACACACACACACGCACAGACACAGACACAGACACAGACACAGACACAGACACAGACACAGACACAGACACAGACACAGACACAGACACAGACACACACACATGCACACACACATACACAAGTACCAAAAAAACATAAAGACACGGACAGAGTTTGAACCTTTCCCCTCGCTGCCAAGGGGGTGAGAGGTGAGGCGATGTTTTCTTTGGAGGTCGATCGGGCCCTCGCCGGGCCTGGAAGTCGAACCTCCGATGCTTCGTCTACCGCGCTCGTGCGCAGTAGGCGCGTCGTGCGTCACGCAACGTGTTGGCTGAACTGCACCCGCCCTTCCCCATCAAAGACAGGAAAAACCAAAGCAGGAAGAAGGCCCCCCCTAATCTTGCAGGTTTACAGTGCCACGGGAGGGCCTCCAGAAATGATGCAAGAGTTCGGTTCTCTGTGCGTTGCAGATATGTGAGTCGTTCCGGCTCCTCGCGGTGCGAGTCGTTGGGGCCCCTCGCCCTCCCTTGTGTGAGTCCTTCGGGCCCCTCATTGTGTGTGAGTCGTTCGGGCTCCTCGTGGCGTGAGTCGTTCGGGCCCCTCGTCCTGGTGTGCGTCGTTCGGGCCCCTCCTTGTGTGTGAGTCGTTCAGGCTCCTCGTGGTGTGAGTCGTTCGGGCCCCTCGTCCTGGTGCGAGTCGTTCGGGCGCCTCCTTGCGTGTGAGTCGTTCGGGCTCCTCGTGGTGTGAGTCGTTCGGGCCGCTCGTCCTGGTATGAGTCTCTCGGGCCCCTCCTTGTGTGTGAGTCGTTCGGGCTCCTCGTGGTGTGAGTCGTTGGGGCCCCTCGTCCTGGGGTGAGTCGGTCGGGCTCCTCGTGGGGCCTCTTGGGGGCCTCTTGGAGCCTCTTGGGGGCCTCTTGGGGGCCTCTTGGGGGCCTCTTGGGGGCCTCTTGGGGGCCTCTTGGGGCGTCTTGGGGCCTCGTGGGGGCCTCTTGGGAGCCTCTGGGGGGCCTCTTGGGGCCTCTTGGGGGCTTCTTGGGGGCCTCTTGGAGGCCTCTTGGGAGCCTCCTGGGGGCCTCTTGGGGCCAGCTTGGGGCATCTTGCGACATCCTCAGAAGCGCGAGCTCTGAGTTCCGTGATTCCTCAGATCTGTTCGAGGGGACCGATCTCGGAGGCGAGTTTCACCTTCTGCTCCTCTTCCACCTCTCCCTCCTAAGCTGCCGCCCTCTGCCCGCGCCCGACTGGATGGGCGAACCTGCCTTTCAGGTGCAGCTCAGAGCTGCGAGCCTGAGCAGGGTAGTCACTTGCGCCGCGTGCGCACTGAGGAGCTGGACAGGAAAGATCGCTGGATCGTCGACGCCGTCGTCCATTCAATCGTCGTCGTCGAAGTCGGCGTTGTCATCGTAAGCGCGGTCGCCGTCGTCGTCGGCGTCGTCGCCGCCATCATCGTCTGAGAAGTCGCCGTCACGTGAGTCGTCTGAGTCGGTTAGGTGTAGGACTCGAGGAGTACCGCCTTCTGTTTTGGCCCCCATCGCCTTCTCTCCCTCCTCTTCCTCCTCGTGAGCTCGCTCAACAATATAGATGTAGGAAGATAGAAGAAGAGGCAAGAGGAAGAAGAGACAGGGGATATGGGCGAGGGCACGCGGAGACACGCCTGGAGCACCCCACGGTCGGCATGCTTCGCTAGAGTAGTAGTGGTGGTAGTAGTATTGGTAGTTATAGTGTAGTAGCAGTACGAATAGTATTAGTAGGAGTAGTAGTAGTAGTAGTAGTAGTAGTAGTAGTAGTAGTAGTAGTAGTAGTAGTAGTAGTAGTAGTAGTAGTAGTAGTAGTAGTAGTAGTAGTAGTATGAGTTGTAGTAGAAGTAATATTAGTATGTGTCGTAGTAGGAGGAGTAGGAGTATGAGTATGAGTAGTAGTAGTAGTAGTAGTAGTAGTAGTAATAGTAGTAGTAGTCGTAGTCGTAGTCGTAGTCGTAGTCGTAGTCATAGTAGTAGTAGCAGGTACCAGCTGTAGTAGTCGTAGCTCTAGATATAGCAGAAGTAGGAATCGTCGTAATACCAGTAACAATACCAGTAGTAGTACCCGTGCAAGTAGTAGTGGTAGTAGCAGTAGTAGTACGAGTATTGGTAGTGGTAGTACGAGAAGCAGCACGAGGCATAGCACTAGCAGTAGCAGTACCAGTAGCAGTGGCAGTGGCAGTCGTTCGGGCTCTTCGTGGTGTGAGTCGTTCGGGCCCCTCGTCCTGGCGTGAGTCGTTCGGGTTCCTCGTGGGGTCTATTGGGGGCGTCTTGGAGCCTCTTGGGGCCTCTTGGGGGCCTCTTGGGGGCCTCTGGGGAGCCTCTTGGGAGTCTCTTGGGCCCTCTTGAGGCCTCTTGGGGGCCTCTGGAGAGGCTCTTGGGGGCCTCTTGGGACCGCTTAGGGGCTTCTGGGGGGCCTCTGGGAGGCCTCTTGGGGGCCTCCTGGGTGCCTCTTGGGGCCATCTTGGGGCCTCGTGCGACCTCCGCAGAAGCGCAAAGGAGAGCTGCCCCCTGAAAAGAACAAATTGAGCCCAAAACCTTCGTAAAATCAATGATTTTGCTATGAGGGAAAATGAGCGCGGCCCCCCTCCGGACGCCAAAATGAAGCCAAAACTGTAGTAAAATCAATGATTTCTGCTTCAAAGACGAGCAGAGGGGCCAAACTCCGTCCCCCCGTCGGGGCCAGAATCCTCGTGAGGGTCGTCGTTTGTTGGCCCTCCCAGGAGTCGAAAAAGACCCCCCTGACACCGCTTGGGACTCCCTCTCCAGGCCCAGGGGGAGGGGGTAGGGGGAGGGGTAAACCCCTCCCCGAAGGGGAAGAAGGGGGGTTGAGAACAGAGCGGGCTCTCTAAACCACTCACGCCCAAAGGGCTGGAGATTGGCTTCGCCTAAGGCGAAGCTGTTGGCTGGGCCCCCCAGCCCCCTTCAAACTTGCCCCCCCCCCCCCCACCCACCCACACCACCACCGCCACCACCGCCACCACACACACACACACCTACCCCCAGGAGGCCAACATGTGACCAGCACGTTTTTGTAGAATCATTGGTTTGGGTTTCCTCACCGAGGCCATTTTGGACGCTCCAACGACCCGCAAGCCGCCACCTCCAGACCCAGAGGGAGAGGGGAGGCGAGGGGTAAGCCTCTCCCCGAAAGGGAAGAAGGGGGGGTTGGAATAATAAACTTTCTGAACCGCTCACACCCTCAAGGGCTGGTGGGATTTCTCCACCGTTTCCTCCTCCTCGGTCTTGTCCCGTCGAGGTGGGAGGAGCACCGGCCTCGCACGGCACAGACCCATCGGCCGCTGCGGGGATGACGACGACAGCGCTCGTGTGTGTTCTGGGCGGGGTGACTTCAGTACTTGTCTTGAACCGTGCAGCAGCGGGCATCCAGCGACCCCTTCTTCCTCCCGCCGCAGCCTTTTGCTCCAAGCCTTCACCAGTTGGCACAACGCTGCCTTGCCGCCGCAGTCGCGCCCCGCCGTTGCAGGAGATGGCCCGCCTGGTCTTCGCACTCGCCGCCCTCCTGCTCGCCGGCCAGGGCTGCGCACCCGTCGAGGGCACGACCACCGTCGCGGAGGAGCGGCGCCTGGAGACCACCGAGAGCCCGGAGCCGTCCACATCGGAGCCCCTGTCGGCGGCGCCCCGCACGGGCGGCCTGGCTCCGCTGATGCTGGCGCTCCTCGCGCTCCTGCTCTCCGGCAACGGCTGCACGGCCCTGGACGGCACCACCACCCTCGCGGAGGAGCGGCGCCTGGAGACGACCGAGAGCCCGGCCCCGTCCACCTCGGAGCCCGTGTCCGCGGCGCCCTGCGCGAGCGGCCCGGGCCCGATGATCGTCCTCGGCGCGGCGCTGTGCCTGGGTGCCAGGCGGTGAATGGCGGTGAGCTCTGGGGCGGGCCTCGCAGCAGCGCTGTATCATCTCAAGGTCTGTGCCCTCTGCCGCCGGCACCCCAGGCTGAGCCATCGTGCTGCCATGCTGGAGCAGTTTTGGGGCCACCTTGAGGCCTCTCGGGGGTGGCACTCGGGGGCCACCTCCGGGCAATCTTAGGGAACCCGAGGGCTCTCTCTTGGGGCCCGTCTTGGGACCACCTTGCGGCCTTGTCGGGTCACCCTTGGCGATCTGGCTTTCATCGTGGGGCCCTCGGGGGGCCCACCCTGGGGCCGTCGTGGGCGATCCCGGGACGTCTCGGGAGCACAGCGTGCGACATGCAACAGGCACTGGGGTTGCGAGCGGTGCTCCACTTTCGTTTGCCCTCCCAGGGGCGTCCTGGGGCCACCTTCGAGGCACCTTCGAGGCCATCCTCGGCCGCATGGGGCTCTTCGGGCCCTCTTCGGGGCCTCCTGCGGCCGTCCTGGAGGACTGAAAGCAGCCTAGAGCGGCCAGAGATGGCCGACGCGCAGCCCCAGGGCGTCCTTTTGCAAAGTGGAGCCAGGAGAGGCAGAAGCCAGGAGGCAGAACAGAAGAAAGCAAGACCAGCAGGCCAGCAGAACCTCACGCAGCCATGCGCCCCTTCAAGGGGGCTGGTGGACTTCCCCACGAGCGCCGCCCGCCCGAGGCGCCGCCGACCGCCCGCGTGCAAGAGGCTGCGCGGGTGCGGCAGCTGCCAGTGCCGTCGACGGGCGGGAATCACCGCCTCGCAGGCTTGAGAGTTTCACCGTGTGGACCCATCACGCTGCACCCGCCGGCGTTGTGTCCACTTGTTGCCGCACTCGTGCGGCATGAATTTCGGAGAGCTTCCTAGACGGTACCTCCCCGGTAGGCGGACCTCAAGTGCTGTTCGTGCGAGGCGGCCCCGTTGAAAAGAGCAGCACGGCAAGCGGCAAGGTCAGCAATCACGGTTCGTCCGCTTCCTCTTATTTCTCCACCGTTTCCTCCTCGGTCTTGTCCCGTCGAGGTGGGAGGAGCACCGGCCTCGCACGGCACAGACCCATCGGCCGCTGCGGGGATGACGACGACAGCGCTCGTGTGTGTTCTGGGCGGGGTGGCTTCAGCACTTGTCTTGAACCCTGCAGCAGTGAGCATCCAGCGACCCCTTCTTCCTCCCGCCGCAGCCTTTTGCTCCAAGCCTTCACCAGTTGGCACAACGCTGCCTTGCCGCCGCAGTCGCGCCCCGCCGTTGCAGGAGATGGCCCGCCTGGTCTTCGCACTCGCCGCCCTCCTGCTCGCCGGCCAGGGCTGCGCACCCGTCGAGGGCACGACCACCGTCGCGGAGGAGCGGCGCCTGGAGACCACCGAGAGCCCGGAGCCGTCCACATCGGAGCCCCTGTCGGCGGCGCCCCGCACGGGCGGCCTGGCTCCGCTGATGCTGGCGCTCCTCGCGCTCCTGCTCTCCGGCAACGGCTGCACGGCCCTGGACGGCACCACCACCCTCGCGGAGGAGCGGCGCCTGGAGACGACCGAGAGCCCGGCCCCGTCCACCTCGGAGCCCGTGTCCGCGGCGCCCTGCGCGAGCGGCCCGGGCCCGATGATCGTCCTCGGCGCGGCGCTGTGCCTGGGTGCCAGGCGGTGAATGGCGGTGAGCTCTGGGGCGGGCCTCGCAGCAGCGCTGTATCATCTCAAGGTCTGTGCCCTCTGCCGCCGGCACCCCAGGCTGAGCCATCGTGCTGCCATGCTGGAGCAGTTTTGGGGCCACCTTGAGGCCTCTCGGGGGTGGCACTCGGGGGCCACCTCCGGGCAATCGTAGGGAACCCGAGGGCTCTCTCTTGGGGCCCGTCTTGGGACCACCTTGCGGCCTTGTCGGGTCACCCTTGGCGATCTGGCTTTCATCGTGGGGCCCTCGGGGGGCCCACCCTGGGGCCGTCGTGGGCGATCCCGGGACGTCTCCCCCGCCGTCGGGAGCACAGCGTGCGTCGCTCAACAGGCACTGGGGTGCGAGCGGTGCTCCACTTTCGTTGACCTCCCAGGGGAGTCCTGGGGCCACTTTCGAGGCACCTTCGAGGCCATCCCGGCCGCATGGGGTCTTCGGGCCCTCTCTGGGGCCTCCTGCGGCCCGGTCCTGGAGGACTGAACAGCCAGCCTAGAGCGGCGCGACGATGGCCGACCGCAGCCCAGGGGCGTCCTTTTGCAAAGTGGAGCCAGGAGAGGCAGAAGCCCAGGAGGCAGAACAGAAGAAAGCAAGACCAGCACCCCCGGCCAGCAGAACCTACGCAGCCATGCGCCACTTCAAGGGGGGATGGGGGACTTCCCCACGAGCGCCGCCCGCCCGAGGCGCCGCCGACCGCCCGCGTGCAAGAGGCTGCGCGGGTGCGGCAGCTGCCAGTGCCGTCGACGGGCGGGAATCACCGCCTCGCAGGCTTGAGAGTTTCACCGTGTGGACCCATCACGCTGCACCCGCCGGCGTTGTGTCCACTTGTTGCCGCACTCGTGCGGCAAGAATTTCGGAGAGCTTCCTAGACGGTACCTCCCCGGTAGGCGGACCTCAAGTGCTGTTCGTGCGAGGCGGCCCCGTTGAAAAGAGCAGCACGGCAAGCGGCAAGGTCAGCAATCACGGTTCGTCCGCTTCCTCTTATTTCTCCACCGTTTCCTCCTCGGTCTTGTCCCGTCGAGGTGGGAGGAGCACCGGCCTCGCACGGCACAGACCCATCGGCCGCTGCGGGGATGACGACGACAGCGCTCGTGTGTGTTCTGGGCGGGGTGGCTTCAGCACTTGTCTTGAACCCTGCAGCAGTGAGCATCCAGCGACCCCTTCTTCCTCCCGCCGCAGCCTTTTGCTCCAAGCCTTCACCAGTTGGCACAACGCTGCCTTGCCGCCGCAGTCGCGCCCCGCCGTTGCAGGAGATGGCCCGCCTGGTCTTCGCACTCGCCGCCCTCCTGCTCGCCGGCCAGGGCTGCGCACCCGTCGAGGGCACGACCACCGTCGCGGAGGAGCGGCGCCTGGAGACCACCGAGAGCCCGGAGCCGTCCACATCGGAGCCCCTGTCGGCGGCGCCCCGCACGGGCGGCCTGGCTCCGCTGATGCTGGCGCTCCTCGCGCTCCTGCTCTCCGGCAACGGCTGCACGGCCCTGGACGGCACCACCACCCTCGCGGAGGAGCGGCGCCTGGAGACGACCGAGAGCCCGGCCCCGTCCACCTCGGAGCCCGTGTCCGCGGCGCCCTGCGCGAGCGGCCCGGGCCCGATGATCGTCCTCGGCGCGGCGCTGTGCCTGGGTGCCAGGCGGTGAATGGCGGTGAGCTCTGGGGCGGGCCTCGCAGCAGCGCTGTATCATCTCAAGGTCTGTGCCCTCTGCCGCCGGCACCCCAGGCTGAGCCATCGTGCTGCCATGCTGGAGCAGTTTTGGGGCCACCTTGAGGCCTCTCGGGGGTGGCACTCGGGGGCCACCTCCGGGCAATCTTAGGGAACCCGAGGGCTCTCTCTTGGGGCCCGTCTTGGGACCACCTTGCGGCCTTGTCGGGTCACCCTTGGCGATCTGGCTTTCATCGTGGGGCCCTCGGGGGGCCCACCCTGGGGCCGTCGTGGGCGATCCCGGGACGTCTCGGGAGCACAGCGTGCGACATGCAACAGGCACTGGGGTTGCGAGCGGTGCTCCACTTTCGTTTGCCCTCCCAGGGGCGTCCTGGGGCCACCTTCGAGGCACCTTCGAGGCCATCCTCGGCCGCATGGGGCTCTTCGGGCCCTCTTCGGGGCCTCCTGCGGCCGTCCTGGAGGACTTTTGGACCCTTTCGGGCCCCATGTGTTCCCCGTTGGCGGCCCAACACGAGTCCGAAAGCAGCCTAGAGCGGCCAGTGGTGGCCGAGGCGCAGCCTCAAGGCGTCTTTTTCACAACCATTCTGTGATGTTGGGTCGTCGTTTTGAATCAGCAGCACCCCGCGTCACCTCCCTCGTCATCGCCATCGTCATCGACAACATCACATTCACGAGCGTTACCAACAACAACAACCACGACAACAACAGCGTCATCATCACCCACCATCACCATCACCATCACCATCACCAGCATCATCATCATCATCATCATCATCATCATCATCATCATCATCATCATCATCATCATCATCATCATCATCATCATCATCATCGTCATAATCATAATCATAATCATAATCATAATCATAATCAGCATCATCATCATCAACATCATCATCATCATAGCGCTGCCGTGTTGCTCAGGTCCTTCTAGCAGCGCGGCGCCCGTTCCATCTGCACAGTGCAGGTGGCACACACTCCGCAGGCCATTGCGCATGATGAAGTCCTAGCCTCGATGGCAGGAGATTAACTGGCCGCTCACGCCGCAGACGGGCGCAGGAGGATGGAGGCTACGACGTATACAATACAATCCTCAAGCTCTGCCACTACGCCGCAACCTCTCGGACGTGTTGGCCGAGTTCTCGTCTGCACATGTGGTTTCATTGACGGGTACATGTCAGAACGTGAAGCACCTCTCGTATGACCAATCTCTTTCTTTTGCAGGGAGACGTGTGAATAAATGGCAGGTTTGGCAGTGGCCTACGGAGGCCATCAAATCTACGAGCCGACGACGTACACGCAAGATGGGCACGAACACCTCCGCAGGCTGTATGATTGCTTTGGACAGGACAGTCTTCCGTAACCATCGTCGAGTTCGGACCTGGGAGACCCCCAAGGGTTTACAAGGACGTGGCGGCGCTGTACGGTACAAATGGGCTATGCAGTATGACCTTTGTTTTCGGAATATATATATATATATATATATATATATATATATATATATATATATATATATATATATATCTCATATTTGGGCCCCATGATGAGGCAGGGCGATTATGGAAACGTGAATTGCTCAGCTGGATTTCAGAAGTTCTGGGCTCGTTGCCGGCCCATTGTGTACCGATCTTGCTCTGCGACGGCAACTTTCACTGTGGGTATGAACGTGTTGGATCTAGATTACATAATATGCCTGAGGGAGCTGCCGTGGGACGTGCTTGCCCTGAGGCCGAAACGGTGTCAGGTACGCTGTGGATGTTTTTGTTGAACCAACATCATTTGGCGCTGGTGAATACACACGTTTATGAGGAAGCGGGCCCCACGTTTTTCGGGTCGGGCAATTCCAAGACGCGGGTTGACTACATTGCGGTCCCCAGGAATGCTATGAATCGAGTTGAACAAATCTAGGTGTGGTATAGAACTGGTTTCGAACTTCAGCTGTGTAAACCGATATGCGCAGCATCAAAACACATTAATCATCGCCCAGTGGTTATGGATATTCGTTGTGCAGATTGGCACGAAGAGGAGGAGCAGAATTCTACCCGCTGGAATCGGGACCGAATCATGTCGGACTGGCTTCGGGCTGAAGATAGCCGTATACGGTTCGTGAATGAGGTGGAACGATGGGCCAGTTCCGATGAGGTATGTAATGAGATGAGGACTCACTGTAGGAACGGTTCTGTCGACGCAGCTTGGCAGTTGTTGAACCAGGGCCTGTGCGATCTCGCCGTTGCTCGCTATGGAAACACTGCGCAAACTTACTGTCCGTTTTCCATTGGCAGGTGACACTCAGACCGTATACCAGAGGTACAAAGCTTTGCGATCAGGAATGTGGCGACGACGGCGTACTCCTGCCGAAGACCCAGCATCGAGTGTGCAGCTGAATGAGGAATTTGTTGAGGTCCCGAAACGGCTCCGCAAACTTCGCAGACGAGACTTTCGACGTGCACAGGACGGATGGGCTGCCGAATTAGAGACGGCAGAAGCTCAACATCATTGGCGGGACGTGTGGAGACTCAGTAGAAACATAGCAGGCACGCAGCTTGGCCTCAAGAAGCGGCAGGTTCTTCTTTCGTCGGCGCAACCTCCAACTTGCCAGACTGGATTGACTACATGGGTCTGCTTGGAGCAGAAGGCGGAATGCGCGTGCGCGCGTCTCTGGTGCTCCGAGGGCCACGGGGGCACAGTCTTTATCAGCTTCAAGATGTTGCGACTTTAATTCGTGATGTGCCGCATGCTCCTCAGGAGCGTCAGCGAGCTCTCGCAGCTCTTGAGCCCAGGTACTTCGAGGACCCATCTTCAGGATCCGAGTTGCCTTCAGGATCTGAATCACGCCCAGGAGTTGAATTGCTTGCAGGATCTGAGTTACTTAGGGGATCTCAATTACCTCCAGGATCTGAATTACCGCAAGGATTTGAATTACGTCCTTGATCTGAATTGCCTCCAGAACCTGAATCGCGTCCAGGAGTTGAATTGCATCCAGGATCTGAATTACATGAGGGATCTGAAACACCTCCAGACGGGGAACCTAGGCCACCTTTCCTTTTCTTCGGGACAACATGAGGAAGCTCTTCGGGACCTCTGGGGCACTACTCGAAGTCTGAACAGAAGAAGGCAAAAGCTCGTGAACAAGTTCCTGCCTGGTCAATACCTCGGGAAATCTGGCCGACGCGTCAGAGGGCGCCGCAACAGGCAACCAGAGATCCTCCTGAGGCCGAACGACGTTTCTTACGTGAAGGTTTCTTCTACAGCTTGATCATGCAGGTTGTCATAACTATTAGACGCATCCAGGACACCCCTAATATCTGGCATGTAAGCGAGGCTTGCCCCACCCCCAAGGGTAACGGAAAAAGCAAGTGCAAAGCGGAGCGGATAATCCATCTCCTGGACCTTGTGGGGAAGGCTTTTCATAGTGCTATTTGGAACCGTCGCGCGGTGCGTAACTACCACAACTCCACCGGCTTCAAGTCAGGACGCCGGCGTGAACAGTCCATTTTGCAGATGCGCCGTGCACAGTGGCGACGATCGCAGAGAGGATTGGGTTGGATCGAGCCCTTCTATGACATGGCTAACGCTTTCGCCTCCGTCTCCCACGTCGCCCTGGATAGTGTGATCGACAGCGCGTTCGACGGGGGATCGGCTCGCATCGTGAAACATCGGCATCGACGGGCCATGACTTTCCTGGGTTCGCATTCTGGCGAATGGGCTCTCTTGGACCTCGGGCGCGGTGACCTTCAGGGGGGCGCTGCCGCGCCGTCTCTTTTCACTTGTGTTTATGATCCTCGGATTCAGACGTGGATTGAGGTGGCGGAGGAGGAGGCAAGTATTTGTTCAGGTTCGCGAGCCCATCGCAGGCGTCACAGTGAACATCTCTTTTACCACCTTCGCCGATGATATGACTCGCATCGGCCAGGTGCGCGGCGACTCCCAGGCTCGGGCAGCAGCCGACAAGCTGACAGAACGATGATAAGAAGGAAATTGCATGTCGAAGCCACGGGAAGGGGTCCCCTGCAGAAATGCAGGCTTTCTACCATAAGAAGGGCGTTATCCACTATAAAGGAATTGCGAAGCAATGGGTTCGCCATCTTGGGGGCTGGCATAATATAGACGGGTGGGCATATCGTGAAACCGACCTGAGATTGACGGCGGCCCGCGCGGGCTGGCGCGCATCGAGGCGTTTTTGGATTCCGAAAGCGAGGAGGGAGATCAATCAGATAGTTTACCAGAGCATGGCCAGGGGTGCGATGCTTTCGGGGGGGGGGGGGGGGGGGGGGGGGGGCGAGACTTTGGACCAAAAAAGATTCGACGTCGTGGGCCGTTTCGATCAGGCCCAACTCCGAGTTTTACTTCAGGGAGCAGGATGCGAAAGACGCGAGGTGGAAGGAGGAGGTGAACAAGTACGTGCATGGTCGAACGCCAGGGCGATGGGAGGAGCTTAACATGCCGATGGCTTTGGAAGATCGCCAGGGAGCCACAGAACACTTCGCGTTTGCTCGCAGCTTTGACAGGCGCACTCGGAGGTGAGTCTCACGGACAGCTAGCTCACTTCCTCGGGTCGCCCACGTCGCGGATGCAACCCGCATCCCCGTGGATTTTGTCACGATCTTGATGTGCAGACTCGCGCGCAGCCTCAGGTGCGCGCAGTGCTTCGAGAGAGAGAGAGAGAGAGAGAGAGAGAGAGAGAGAGAGAGAGAGAGAGAGAGGACGGTGTGCCTTCTTTCTGCCAGAGAACGCGTCGATTCCCCATCTTGGTCGCGATCTGCTTTGTTACAACCGCCCCCGTGAGTTCGAACGGGAATTTGCACCTCCAGAACTTCAGGGCCAAGGATTCGGGAGTTTTCCGCGTGGCCTGCAGTTTCCCGACGGGACCCCGTGCACCCAGGTCTTCAGGTCGTTGCGGGCTCTGCAGTGTCATAAACGACGTGCACATCAAAAATGGGTTCCCCATGGACATGCCGTATTCAGTAAACAATGCAGTTGGTGTTTCAGGATTTTCAGTTCGATTGAACCGACCCGCCATCACTTGGAAGTTCGGGATAAACGCCGTGCTTGTCCTAAACAACGAGGGGGAAGCGCTGCGACTGGGCTGACGACTGAAGTCGCAATCGCGAACCAGTGGTCCCTTCAGTCCCCGTTTGGCGAGTTTGAGGCGAGCAGTCTTTCTGTTCTGCACGAACACGTCCGTGAGCATTTTGTGGTTCGAGAAGATCGTGCGGTTGTCCGTTCTCTTCCTGAGCGCGACGCCGTTGCAGTGCCCGTGCTCCTCGGCAGCTCGGCGGATGTTGGCGCCGCAGCAGGGGGCGGCGCAGGCGGCGGCGGGGATTCCCGCGGCGGCAGACGGGCGAGCAGCCCAACGACAGCGAGTAGGAGGGAATTCCTTACGCTTCGCGTATCCCCACCAGCCCATCTCACAGCAGCAACTCTCGCGAAGCATGCCGACAGTCGTGTTTTTCCCGGAAAGGGCGTAGGCCCAGGGTTCTCTTTTAGTAGGTAAACCTAGTCCCCCGGTGCCTGCTTGAAGGAGGCCGGCGAATTTTTTCCCTGATAAATAACGAGCCGGCGAATTGCCGGCGAATTTTTTCCCTGATAAATAACGAGCCGGCGAATTGCCGGCGAATTTTTTCCATGATAAATAACGAGCCGGCGAATTAAAATTTGAGGATGTCTCGAGCGAAACGCTTGTTTCCCAGCACGGCCCGACCCCAGCAAGACCACACCCCAGCACGACCACACTCCAGCACGACCTCACCACAGCACGACCACTCCCCAGCACGATCACGCCCCAGCACGACCACGCCCCAGCACGACCACTCCCCAGCACGACCACCTCCCAGCAGGACCCCACCCCAGCACGACCCCACCCCAGCACGGCCCCACCCCAGCAAGACCACACCCCAGCACGACCACACCCCAGCACGACCTCACCACAGCACGACCACACCCCAGCACGACCACGCCCCAGCACGACCACGCCCCAGCACGACCACTCCCCAGCACGACCACACCCCAGCACGACCACCCCCCAGCACGACCACCCCCAGCACGACCACCCCCCAGCACGACCACACCCCAGCACGACCACCCCCAGCACGACCAGCACGACCCCACCCTAGCACGACCACACCCCAGCACGATCACACCCCAGAACGACCACACCCCAGCACGACCCCACCCCAGCACGACCCCACCCCAGCACGACCACACCCCAGCACGACCACACCCCAGCAGGACCCCACCCCAGCACGACCCCACCCCAGCACGGCCCCACCCCAGCAAGACCACACCCCAGCACGACCACACTCCAGCACGACCTCACCACAGCACGACCACTCCCCAGCACGATCACGCCCCAGCACGACCACGCCCCAGCACGACCACGCCCCAGCACGACCACCTCCCAGCACGACCACCCCCCCAGCACGACCACCCCCCAGCACGACCACCCCCCAGCACGACCACACCCCAGCACGACCTCACCACAGCACGACCACACCCCAGCACGACCACGCCCCAGCACGACCATGCCCCAGCACGATCACGCCCCAGCACGACCACCCCCCAGCACGACCACCCCCCCAGCACGACCACACCCCAGCACGACCACACCCCAGCACGACCACACCCAGTCGCACCCCCGTGGAATGTTTCGTGGGGTGTCTCGTGGAATGTTTCGTGGGGTGTCTCGTGGAATGTTTCGTGGGGTGTCTCGTGGAATGTTTCGCGGGGTGTCTCGTGGAACGTTTCGCGAGGTGTCTCGTGGAATGTTTCGCGAGGTGTCTCGTGGGATGTTTCGCGGGGTGTCTCGTGGGATGTTTTGTGAGATGTCGCCCAGTTGGGTATCATGAAAACGTGTCCATGCTCCACATGTCTATATCCCTTTCCGGGTTCGTGGGTCCATCATGTTTTTTTCAGGCGCGCGTCCGCTTGGCCCCGCATATCCCCCCTGTTCCTCCTTCCCCCCCGCCTCCTTGTACATCCTCCTTGTGGGGGGGCGGGAGAAGGACGAGGCGGAGGAGGAGGGAGAGAAAGCGCTCCTCGTGATTTGAGTCGTTTGGGGTTTCTCGTCCTGGTGTGAGTCGTTCGGGCCCTTCTTCCTGGTGTGAGTCGTTCGGGCTCTTCGTGGTGTGAGTCGTTCGGTCTCTTCGTCCTGGTGTGAGTCGTTCGGGCTTCTCGTGGTGCGAGTTGTTCGGGCCCCTCATCCTGGTGTGAGTCGTTCGGGCCCCTCCTCCTGGTGCGACTCGTTCGGGCTCCTCGTGGTGTGAGTCGTTCGGGGCCCGCGTCGCGGTGAGCAGCCCAACGACAGCGAGTAGGAGGGAACTTCGACGAGGAGTACCGCAACCGCGTGGTGAACACGGCGAAGACTGCGGCCGGCCTCGATGTCCAGTCGAGGCGATTCGCGGGCTGCCTGACGCTCGTGGTGCTAGTCAAGTCGGCACAGAAGCAGTTGGAGGCGATGAGGGAGGCGGGAGTTCGCTTCGACGAAGCGAAGGCGCAGCGCCGAGCAGCAGGCAACCAGGAGGAGCTCGCGTCTGACGCGGGCGCGCCTGCACGTGTGGATCGGGCTCTGTGTGTCGATCGTGAACGACGGCGAGATCCCAGCAGAGTCCAAAGGGAAAGTGGTGGCCCACCCGAGAGAGGTTCAGTCGGTCGCAGATCTAGAGGGCAAAATCACAGTGTGCACAGCGAAAACAAGTCCTTCCGCCAGCAGAATTGGAAAGAGGACATTTATCGGATCGAGCTTCTCACAATTCCGCCCCTGAGGCCCGTGGTGGAGGAGGTAGTTGCCATCGTCATGAGGAGCGAGGGCAGTATCAAAAAAATATGGCGTCCGCAGAAAGGCCCGAGCGCGCGGAAAGTCATGCGGGAAGTCATACGGAGAGCACCAGGCGCAGGCGCAGAATTAGAAGTATATCGGAGTTGTTTAGGACCGAGAGGGAACATTGAGGTTCTCGAGACTTCTGAGGTAGATTTTTTGATGTTAAAAAAGCTGGGGCAGTCTCGGATTTTACGTTCAATTTAGAGATTCTCCACTGGCGTGAGCGGCACCTTGAAGTCAGTCTTCGAGGGCCTCGAGCATGGTTCCCCTCCTGGTGCTTCTTGGCGCTACAGGTGGGGCTGTGCTCAGGGGGCCAGTGCCATAGAGTTTCGTTCCAGTTTTTGCTAGACTTGCTTGGGTGGTGAGCTAGGATGCAAGCTTCTCATTCTGGCCGAGACGGGCAAAGCCCACTGACCCGAGCTCCAGGTTTTTAGCATGTTCGTTGCCTTGCCCTGCTGCTAGCCAGGGAGCTCATATGGAGGGAAAGAAGAATAATATCATCATCAGCATCATCATCAGCACCGCCATCATCATCGTCATTATCTTCATCGTCGTCGTCAGCAGCAGCATCATCATCATCGCAATCATCCATCTCATCAGCATCATCCATGTCATCATCATCGTCGCCGTCGACGTCATTATCATGAGCCTGTTCTCGCGCGTTGTTGCCCTCCTGTCCCTCCGCGGCCCTTGCTGGCTCCGTCCAAACTCGCTCAAGCTTAATCCAGGGACGGCCCGTGTCAGTTGTGACGCAGGCCTCGCTTAGGGCGGCGACCAGATTGGCGAACCGTGTTTTGGATAGCGAGTTGTGGAGGCGGGTTCCTGTGACATCGCGGTGCATGTGTTCCGGGGCGTGCGGCTCGCGTTCGGCCTCGTGCTGCTGGCTGGACTGTTCGCGGGGCTTGTGGTCGGCGCCAATGGCGGGTGCCGCTGCCTGGGAGATCGGATATCGCGTCGAGGTGCAGCGGCGAGCAGGCGGGAGCTGGCAGGCGCGCGTCATCGTGGGCGTCGCTACGGCTCTCGAGTACGAGACAGCGATGGGCGCAGCTCCCCTAGCGGGAGCGGAAGAGAGAGAGAGAGAGAGAGAGAGAGAGAGAGAGAGAGAGAGAGAGAGAGAGAGAGAGAGGAACTGTGTTATATGTTCACGCCCGACGGCGACATGCACCCCCACGCGCCGCGCACCGACGCGATTCGGGGCACAGCGCGCGTCCGCCTAGGGCGGAGGGACCGCGCGTCAGTGGTCGGCATGGCCCCCGCCGCGAACGCGCGGACCTACGGCGCCGACTGGGCGCCCGAGCCGCGGAAATTCGGGAGGCGGCGGCGGCCGCGTCGGCCCGAACCTTCGCCGAGGTGGAGACAGTGCTGCGTCGGCCGACGGGGCCCAGAGCGGCGGGCTTGGACTCGGATTCAGCTCCGATTCCGCCAGGGTGGGGGCGCGTCGCGAGGCTGCCCGACCCCGACGGCAAGGGGCGGCACATCGCGGCGGGGAGTGACCAGACCAGTTCCGCGAAGATGCCGAGCTTGTCGGTGGATGTCGGAACCGTCGGTCGGGACTTGCGCGTCGCGAAGGTCGGCAGTGCGTCGCACGCGATCCAGCGCGGCAGTCCCGACACGGCGCTTGACGCGCGGGTGCTGGCGATCCACGAGAGCGCCGGCGACGGGCGGCATCTGGGCGTCCGCGAAGGGGCGAAGCAGCTCACGGGGACTTCCTGGCATTCGTGGCCGGTGCTCGGCCCGCGGATTGCGGGCCAGGTGCGCAGATTCATCGAGGCCCAGGACGTTGCCCCGCGCTCTCGCCATGCTCGCCGCCAGTTTTGTTTGCAGCCGCTGCAGACTGGGACCCATCTTAATCAACTCAATGTACCAGAGCTAGCGATATTCGAACTGATTTGCAGGAGAGTGCAGATGCATGAGTACAAGTACCGAGATCGCTACTTGCATCGTATGGGCGTTGCTGGGGATGATTTGGCTGGAGATGAAGATTTATATTCTGGCGCGTCCGAGGCTAGTTATGATCTCACCTGCTTTGTCGACCTACGCGGCGGATGAGTTGCACGAAGAGGCGCGCGCGCTCAAGGAGAGGCGCAGAGTGCGCGACGCGCGGTCCACAACTCGCTGAGGCGGCGTTGGCGGCGGCGCCGGCAGTGGCAGCGCGGCGGGATTGCAAGACCGCGCCGACAAGCTTGCGAGCGAGAACAAGGCGCTGGAGGAGAAGTTGGCCGCCATCGATCCGAGGGGAAAAGGCAAGACTAGAGCGGCTGCGGCCGCATATCGCAAGTGAACCTTAACCTTTGCAGGAGATGGCGGCGCCGCGGGAGCTGCCCCCAGCGCCCGTGGCTTTACGGGCGGGGGGGGGTGATTTCGATGACCGCGACCACTCCGCGCGTCATGGCAGAAGCCGCGCTCGTCAATCGTCTTATATTTCTCGCTGGGCACGCGAGGCGCTGCGCGGCCTGAACTGGCTATGCGGGCGCGATGCGCCCAGCGACTTCGGGGCCTCTCCCTTGGCCGGTGCCGCGGCGTCGTGCAAATGAGTGCCGCGATTGCGGCCCTTGGAAGGCCTCCTTGCACGTCGGCGGCGGCCCTTGCGGAGCTGCGCCGTAGCGCGCCGGGCTGGGGCCGCGCGCCCGCGAAGTCCATCGCGCGCGCCGAAGATCGCGCGAGCGTGCGCAGCGACGCTGCGAAGTGCGACGCGTCTGAGGTGCTGGGCGGTCATCCACGCGAGTCGCGTCACGATTGGCGCCGGCGAGTGCCGCGAGATCCTGGACAGGTTCGAGAGCCAGTCGTTCCCTACTTCGATGAGAAGCTGCGACGGTCACCTCGCAATTGCGCCCGCTTCTCGAGCGAAATGCACCATGCAGGAATGATCCGGTTTCTTATTCTTCGCCGCGTAAGTCCGCCTCGGGGCCGTTCTTCGTCGCGAAGTCCGGGGGGCAGCTCGGGGCGGTCCTCGACGCGAGGGCCGTCGACCAGGAGTCCATCGAGCCTGGCGCTACTGCCTCGCCGTCTGCTGAAGCTCCGCGCGGGCTAAAGACACCTGCGACGCGCGACCTCTCGCTGGGCCAAGCGGGCGTCGAGGCGACCTTCTACCGCATCGGGGCGTCGCCGGGCCCTGGCGAGATGTTCGCGCTGCCCGCGGCGCCCGTGGACGCGCTGCTGCAGGTGCCGCCCGAGATGGAGATCATCTCGCGGCTGGAGTGCAAGATGTCGCACCTGCGCGCGGTTCTACCCATGGGCTGGAGCTGGAGCTCGCGCGTCTGCCGCGCGCTGGCGGTCTCCCAGGCGGTGGAGGGATCAGCGAGCATCGCATCATCCATGAGCGGCGCGCTGCGCCCGACGCGATCGCGGAGGCAGGCGCGGCGGTCTACGCTGACGGCGTCGCTGCCATCTGATGCGACCCGCAGTCCGTCAGGTCCGCGATCGCGCATGTCCGCCAGCACCTGGGGGCCAGCCACCTCAGATACAAGGGCGCGCACTCGGGCGTCCTGGAGCACAAGTTCACGGGCTTGAGCTGCGACTTCGAGGCGGGCCGCATCGCCGCGGGCAGGGGCGGCACCTGGCGCCCGCGATTGGCGCTGCTGGACTTGGCCTAGCGTGGGTTCTGTAGCGGCGACGACGTGCCGTCGCTCTTCGGCCATTATACTTGGGCGGCCACCTTGCGGCGGCGCTTGCTGGGCGCGCTCCACGGCGCGCGCCGTTTCGCTCGAGCCGCGGGCCCGCGACTGAGGTCTGAGGTCGCCACCGAGCGCCGCGGCGTTGACCCGTCTTCGCCTACCTGGGCACTAAGCTGGAGGTGGACCCCGCGGCCATGGCCACGGACGCGTCGACGGGCTCGGGCGAGCAGGACAGCGCGGGCTTCGGCGGCTACGCAGTCACGGAGAAGACCTGGGGCCAGGGCGCCGTCTGGGCCTCCAGCTCGCGCGCGGGGCGGAGACGCTGCAAGGTCGAGGGCGCCATCGAGGCTCGCCGTCATGCTCTGGGTGGCGTTCGAGCTCGGGGCGATCCTAACAGCGCACTGGACGCGAAGGGCGCGACAGGCCCTGAGCTGGATGTTGACAGGCCTCAAGAGGTACCCAGGGGTCGTGGCCACGGGGATTTCAGCGAGATCGACCCTAGCTTCTCACTGCCGTTCGACTCCTGGAGCTGACGCTCTTTGGGAGGTGGCAGCGGCCAGGGGGCATTGCGCGCCCGGAGGGCCGCGCGCTGATCGCGGGCGCGAGGCATCGGCTCCGCATTGCGGCGGCCTTCGGCCACGTGGTTCTTAGTCAGTGCGACAATCTCGGATTGACACTGGCCTTGGAGAAAGGGGGGGCCTTCGCATTTTGTTCTCAACCAGACCTGCGGCGAGTTGGCACCCCCGAGTATTTTGACGGGCTCTTCCGTCGCCGCGCGCCGCCGCGCTGGCCAGCGCGGGGCAGACGAGGCGCGGCGCTCGGCTGCCTCGGCCCTCGCTCGCGCCCGCAGCGAGACCGCGGCCCGGCGCGAGCAGGGGGCCCCCGCTTCCTCGGCGAGGTTGAGTGGCGAGAACGGCCTGGCCCGCTTCCTCGGCGAGGTTAAGTGGCGAGAGCGACCTGGACACGACCCCGCCGCCGAGGGCGCCGCGCAGTCGAACGGCGACCAGGAGGGCGCGCTGGGACCCGCCTGCGACCCCGCGGCCGCTGCAGCTTCGGGGCCGACAGCTCCTCCAGTAGCGACGAGGAGTCGAGCGGGCCGGCCTGCGACGAGAGCAGAGGTCTCGAGACGGCAGCGGGCCGCAGTCAGGGCGGCCCGCAACCGCGGGGCGCGCGCCGACGTCGAGCCCGGGCTAACCTTCTTGCAGACCAACAAGGTTAAGCCGCCCACGCGCACCGCTTTTCGGTAGCGAGTTCGGATATTCCTCGGGTGGGCGAACGAGGGGGCCTTGGAGCAGATCCCCAATCGGCGCCACGACCAGCTCGCGGCCAAGTACCTGGGCGTGCTGCTCTCCGACGGGATGAAGGTCGGCGAGGGCCCGAGGGTGCCAGCCGCCCCCCAGTGCTTGCGGCCATGCCTGGGTGCCGCCAAGCACGGCAACTTCCCGGTGGCGCGGGCGGCGCTGGCGAGGGTCGCGCGAGCCCTTGCGCCGCCCGAATGTCCTGGCCGCGGTCGGGGTCAGTTTGGCGTTGACGGACGTGGAGTTCGCAACGGCGTTTTGGCAGGCCTTGGGCGGGGTGCTGCGGCCGCCGTCGGACTCGGTGGCCATGGCGCCCAATGCCGCGGCGGGCCCTGGCCGAGGCCAGCTGCCCGCGCGGGCGGCGCCCGTCTACCCTGGCGACGAGGGGGCGAGGAGCAAGGTCACGGGCGCCGACGGGGGGTGATCCCGCGGGAAGTCCGCTGGAACAGCGGCGGCGGCGCAGCCTTGCGGCACTTGCGCGGGGCGCGGGGCCCAGGTTGCCAGCGGTTATTGAGCGGTTCGAGGAGCGGCGGTCAGCTGCCCGAGGCGCCCACGGCCGTGGCCTACCAGGTGCGCCACGGGGCCGCGAGGACCAGCTGCCGCCGCCCGCCTCGTCGGAGCGCCTGCGGCGCGCCGGCCCACGCAGCAGCTCGCGCCACGCCGAGCACGTCCACCACCTCTCGCTGCGCAACGCGGCGCCGCGCCCGGTGGCGGACAGGAGCGAGGCGATCCTCGCGCGGCCTGGCGGCTTGCTGAGCGGCTCGGACATCCTCGAGGCCCCCGCCTTCTCGCCGCCCTGCGCGCTGGGGGCCTGGCGCGGAAACTGCGCCAGGGTCTCCGATTCGGCTGCCAAGAAAAGAGCCAGGTCTTCCTCGCAGTCGGGCGAGCGTGCTGCGATTTGAATGAGCGCCTCCCTGCGTAATCTTGGCGTGCTCGTCGGGCGGGTCGGCCCCTGCGTCGCTCGCAGCATTGGCGACGCTCCCCGACTTGAGCTCAGATCACATAGGAGATGGCAGTTGTGAGCTGCGCTCGCCTATCCGCCGATGCATTCGCAGTCTGCTACAGATTGCGAGTGCTGCCTTCTCCGCTGGGCGCCCAGCGATCGTGATTGGCCCGTGCGATTGCCATCGGGGGCATTTGGGTTTTGTGGAGTCGCGCCCGCGGCGTCTGGTCCTCTAGGATGGCCCCGCGTGCGTCTTCGGCTGCGGGCCGCCATGGGGCGCCCGAAGCTGCTGCGGCCTCGAGTGGGCCGATCGTCTGATTTGACTTCGGCTGTCGCCATGGCCGCCCCTCTGTGCCCAGTGAGTCCCCGTCTGTCTGCCTGGGTAGTCCGCTGGCCTCGCGACTCGGCGGGCATTCGAGGACTGCCGCGCATGATGGTCGTACAGACAATGTGTCCCGCCTGGTGCGCGGACATGGGCTAGTGGCCAATTCGGGCGGTTTCGGGGGCGTTCGTTCCCTCTATTCTGCGAAGTCAACCGCTGCGGCGTCTGATAGATGAGATCTGGTCGAAAAAACTGAGCAGATAATAATGTTACCTGGCCGCGCTCGGGGAGGGGAAGGACTGAGCCGCTTCTCGAACGGTGTTGCCCTTCTGTCCTTCCGCGGCCCGTTCTAACTCCGTCCAAATTCGCGCAGACCCCCACCTCCCCCGCCACGCTTGGCGGGGCCCTCGCCAACTGGTTCGAAATTCAAAGGGGGGCTTTCGGTTCCGCTACTACGTGAAGTCAACCGCTGCACCGTCCGAGAGATAGGATCTGGATTACAACTGGACAGGGGGCGGGGAGGGAGATTTCGCATCAGCATCAGCACCATCGTCATCACCATCATCATCAGAACCGTCATCTTTATCGCCAGCATCGCCAAAGCCATCGTCCGCGTCTTTGTCTTAATTCGCATCGTCGTTATCGTCATCATCATCGGCATCATCATGTGTACCCTGACATCCATCTTCATATCAATCGTCAGATCCATCTGCATAATAATGTTTATCATCAGCGCCGCCACATTCACCATCACCATCATCCGCATCACCATTGGCACCTTCATCATCAATATCATCTTCATCACCATCATCCGCATCACCATCACCATCCTCATCCCCATCCCCACTTGCATCCTCATGCCCTTTGTCTTCATCATCTCCATCGTAGTCGTCGTTGTCGTCGTTGTCGTCGTCGCCACCAGCAGCAGCAACAACAGCAACACTATCACCATCATCACTCACATTTCGGCGTACCCTTCCCAAGCTTTGTGGTCCCATGGTGAGTTCCATCGAAGGCCCCAGCGGCAACATTCGCACGAGCTCCCGCCTATCATGTCGGCACACCCGTCACACGCTTCGAGCCCCTGTATAGGGAACACCACCGCGGGCCCCAGTGGAAACGTTCGCGCGAGATTCAGCCTCTCATTTCAGCACACTCTTCACAGGTGTCGTGGCCTCACTTGGAGTTCCACCGATGGTCCCAGTGGCAGCGTTCGCACGAGTTACCGCTCTTCCTTTTCAGTACACACCCACTCACGCTTCATAGAAAGGTCAACCGAAGGCTTGAGTGGCAGCGTTCGCTTAAGCTCCCGCCTCTCAGTTCGGCATGCTCCTCACACGCTTCATGGACCCATGGGGAGTTCCACCGAAGGCCCCAGTGGCAGCGCTCGCATGAGTTCCCGCCTCCCTTCCGGCACAACAGTCACACGCTTCGTGGTCCCATAGGGAACCCCACGGAATGCGACACAGGCAGCGTTCGCACGAATTGCCGCCTTTCATATCGGTACACCGTCACACGTTTTGTTGCCCCACTGGGGAGGTCCACCGAAGCCCCCAGCGGCAACATTCGCATGAGCTCCCGCCTATCATGCCGGCACAGCCCTCACACGCGTCGTGGCCCCTATAGGGAGCATTGCCGAAAGCCCCAATGGACGCATTCGCGCGAAATCCTGATTTTCATTAGTTTCGTGGCCTCACTTGGAGCTCCACCAATGGCCCCAGTGGCAACACTCGTATTTTGGTTTTCCATGTCGGCACACCGTTCGCACGTTTCGTGGCCCTATAAGGAGCTTCGCCGAAGGCCCCAGAAACAGCGTTCGGATGCGTTTCCGCATCGTATTTCGGCACACCCCTCTCAAGCATCGTGGCCTCATCGGGAGCTCTTCCGCAGGCCTCACTGGTAGTGTTCGCATGAATTCACGTCTCTCATGCAGGCACACCAATCACTGTTCGAGAGTTTCCGTCCTCATTGCGGCACATCCTCACACGTGTCGTGGCCCCACAGGGAACTCCACCAATTGCCCCAATGGCCGCGTTCGCACGACCTCCCGCTTCTCATTCCGACACACCACTCACGTGCTCCATTGACCCATAGGGAGCTCCACCGAAGGTCACGGCGGCAGTGTTCGCTCGAGTTCGAGCCTTTTCATGTCGGCACACCCCTCACACTTTACATGGCCTATAGGGAGCTCCACCGAAGGTCCCAGTGACAGCGTTCGCATGAGTCCACACTTTTCATGTCGGCACAGCACTCGCACGCTTCGTGGCCTAATAGAGAGTTCCACCGAAGGCCCCAGCGGCAGCGTTTGCATGAATCCACCTCTTCCATTTCTGCACACTACTCACGAGCGTCGTGGCCCCATAGGGAGATCCACCGAAGGCCCCGTTCGCACAGGTTCGAGCTTTTGATTTCGGCACACCCCTGACACGCTTCATGGCCCCATGGGGAGTTCCACCGAAGGCCCCAGTGGCAGCGTTCGCATGAGTCACCGCCGCATTTCGGATCACCCCTCGCACATTTTGTGGCCCTACATTCGCCCTACAGGGACCTCGTGATCCGTCCGCCGTCACCTATCCAAGCTGCCCCATGCATCGTCCTTTCTGCGGCGCGCTGCCTGCGAGGAGAGGGCCGCCCCCGATGCGGCTCGTAATTTGTTCGCCTCCTTCCGTGATTCGCGGCTTCATATGGTTGGTTCTTCGCTTGGATAATTCGAAGCGTCGGGTCCCTTAATAGATAATACGTTTCCCGAGATGTACCCAGCCCTTTCTCCACGCGAGGCGAAGCTTTGCATGAACGCTCCATACACAAGAACACATCGCCAGATATGCCCGATCTGCGCTGCCCTCATCCCGCCGTGCCGAGCCTACGATAGTGGCGACAATTGCACACTTCGCCGCCCCCCAGGGAGCCGTAATGTCTCGGCTGGATCCGCGTGGCCGCCGATTCCGCTGGAGCTCCCACGCGCCAACGAAAGTGGCGACAATTGCGCAGTTCTCAGCCACCTTGGGAGCTGCGAGGTCTCAAATGGTCCGCTGACTCCCCGAATCCACCGTGCCTCCCAGGAGCCCACGAAAATGGCGACAGTGCAGAGTTATCCGTTTACTCCCCGACTCCGCCGTGCCTCCCAGGATCCCGCGCAAGTGGCGACAGTTGCACAGTTCGCAGTCGCCCAGGGAGCTGCGAGGTCTTAAGTTGATCCGTTTACTCCCCGACTCCGCCGTCCTCCCAGGAGCCCACGACATTGGCGACAGTTGCACAGTTCTGCGAGGTCTCGCATGATCGGTTTAGTCCCTGACTCCGCCGTGAATCCCAGGAGCTCACGCAAGTGGCGACAGTTGCACAGTTCGCAGCCACCCTGGGAGCTGCGAGGTCTCAAGTTGATCCGTTTACTCCCCGACTCCGCCGTGCCTCCCAGGAGCCCACGAAATTGGCGACAATTGCGCAGTTCCCAGTCGCCTAGGGAGCTGCGAGGTCTCAACTTGATCCGTTCAATCCCCGACTCCGCCGTGCCTCCCAGGAGCCCACGAGATTGGCGTCAGTTGCACATTTCGCAGCCACCCTTGGAGCTGCGAGGTCTCAAGTTGATCCGTTTACTCCCCGACCCCGCCGTGCCTCCCAGGAGCCTACGAAATTGGCCACAGTTCGCAGCCACCCAGAGAGCAGCGCAGGAGGGGAGAAGGGGGGAGGAGGGGGGGTGAAGTTGAAGAAGGTGTGCGACCGCAGTGGTCTATTCAAAACGAGAACCCAGCACAGGAGGGTTGGGAAAAAGGAGCTGGAGCGACAAGAGACAGGAACCAAAAGACATAACAAAGAAAGCAATACCATCAGCCCAGCAGAAGCTGACAGCCTGGCGCTCCTTCAAGGGGGCTGGGGGACTTCCGTGAGCGCCGCCCACATGAGGCGCCGCCGACCACACGAGTGCAAGAGGCTGCGCGGATGTGGAACTTGCCAGTGCCGTCGACGGACGGGAATCACCGTCTCGCAGGTTTGAGAGTTTCACCGTTTGGACCCATCACGTTGCACCCGCCGGCGTTGTGTCCATAGGTTGCCGCATTCGTGCGGCATGAAGTTCGAAGGGTTTCAAAGACAGTGCATCCCCGGTAGGCGGACCTCAATTGCAGTTCGTGCGAGGCGGCCCCGTTGGAAAGAGCAGCATGGCGAGTGAATTCTGCATCCTCCACCCTCTACACCACCTTCTTGCTCTTGTCAGGTCGAGATGAAGAAGCATCGAATTTACAAAATACGCGATCAAGGAGGAGAAGGTGAGAGCATCCGTATGTTTTCTCGGGGGGGGTCAGGCGTCGTCTCAAATCTTACCTCGCGGAGGGCCCAAACCTGTGCAGCTGTGTGAAATGCAGGGCGCGGCGTTCTCGCATACTGCGCGCCGTGGAAGGGATGGAGTTATGACCAGTGCGGGCACGGGGCTGCGGAGCAAGCGCGCAGAATGGGCACCATCCATGTGAACGGAGTTGTCGAAAAGGGTTGGATACTGAATTTGCACACCCTCTTGGGACTTCCGTGTGAGCTAGTTTGCCGAAATGAGTTGGGTTCCGCATGCGCACGCACATCCATTGAGCCCGTATGAACAGAAAACAATCCGGCATCCATCCGCGCATTGTTGCGGGGAACTCGTGCGACGGAGGGATTTTGAAGACAAGCAGTCCTCAATCCGTACAGTTGCATGACACGTTGAATTTACGACTAAGATTCTTATTTGGCTTACCCCGCACCGCCGACCCCTTGGGGGAGTCGCTGTTTCGGCTTCTAGGCGTTGCGTGACTTTTGCTTGTACTTATATCGAAGACGCATACGGCGAATCACCGCCGCCCCCTGCCTTTTTGGAAGTGCCCATGTGGCCGAACGTTGAGGCCCGACCTGCCAAGCTATCGGACCATGTGTTCCCCGAATCGGTTTGGAAAGCCTTTGGGGAACACGTGGGGTCATCTTGGCCGTCTGGAAGCCATTCTGACTCTTTCGGGCCTTCTTGGAGGACGTCTTGGAGGGCTCTTGGGCCGTCTTGGAGGCCATTTTGAGCGTCTTGGAGACCTCTTGGGCCGTCTTGGGGGCCTCTTGGGGCCGTGTCTTGGGCCTCTTGGGTGATCTTTGGGGGCAATTGGGCCGTCTCGGGCCGTCAGAAGGCCGAAACATGGCAAATGCCAGAATCCTTCAAACACCCATGGGAAATCAATGCTCTTGGCCTTTTCGGGCCTTCCTCGAGGCCCTCTTGGAGGCCGTCTTGGGCCATCTTAGGGCCATGTTAGGCCGTCTTGGTGGGCTCCTGGTCGGTCTGACGCCGTCGGAAGCCGTTTGGGGGGCCTCTATGGGCCGACTCGGGGCTCTCTTGGAATGCTCCAGGGCTGTCTTGGAGGCCATCTTGGGCGTCTTAAAGGCCTCCCGTGCCGTCTTGAGGGCCTCTTGGGGCCGTCTTGGGGCCCTCTTGGGCCGTTCTGGGGCCATCTTGGAGGACTCTTGGGTGATCTTTCGGCGATCTTTGGGGGCTCTTGGGCCGTCTCGAGCCGTCGGAAGACCGAAAAGAAGCAAATGTCAACATCCGTCAAAAACCTTCCGACAATCAACGCTTTTGGCCTCTTCTGGCCTTCCTTGAGGCCCTCTTGGGGGCCTCTTGGGCCGTCTTGGGCCAGCTTCGAGCCAACTTCGGCCATCCTGGTGGATCCTGGCACGTCTGACGCCGTCGGGAGCCGTCTTGGGGGCCTTTCTGGGCCGACTTGGGGCGCTCTTGGGGCGCTTCGGGGCCGTCTTGGAGGCCATCTTGGGCGTCTTGGAGGCCATCGTGGGCGTCTTGGAGGCCTCTTGGGCCGTCTTCGGGCCCTATTGGGGCCGTCGTGGGAGCCTTTTGGGCCGTCATGGGACCATCTTGGAGGCCTCTTGGGGGCCTCTTGGGCCGTCTTGGGCTTGGGCCGTCGGAAAGCCGAAACGGCGCAAATGCCACAATCCTTCAAAAACCCACGGGAAATCAACGATTTGGCCCTCTTCGGGCCTTCCTGGAGGACCTCTTGGAGGCCTCTTGGGCCGTCTTGGAGGCATTTTGAGGGCCTCTTGGGCCGTCTTGGGCCATCTTGAGGCTATCTTAGGCCGTCTTGGGTGCCTCTTGGACCGTCTTGGAGGCATCTTGGGGCCATCTTAGCCGTCTCGGAGGGCATCTTGGCCGTCTTGGAGGCATCCTGGAGGTCATCTTGGGCCATCTTGGAGCCGTCTGGAACGGAAAAACCCTTTGTAACCACCTCTGGAAGATCTTTCGGCATCCTCCCGGGACCCCGGCGGGACGCGCCGGAGCCCATTGGGAGAGATCCTTTGGAAAAGAACCAAAACCAAAACCGCAAGAAGTTCAGCACGCAAGGCGCCCCTGTGATGAATCAACAGGGGGCGGCGGATCTAGTGGCCTTCGGTCCATCCCTGCCATTGCCCTAGCCCAGGCGTGGCATGCATCACTGTTTCTGCTCATCGTTGATTTGACCAAGGCCTTTGACAGGGTTATCCGGCAACTCGTCATGGGCTGGGGCGGCGTGGACAGTGAGCACCGCGGGCGCCACCTCCACCAGCTTGGAGTCGCCCCGCGAGCGGCCCGGTGGCTGCACGCGTATATCGAAGAACGCGGACCCTTACTGCAGCAATGGGGGGCCAACCACACGGCTAAGGAGATGGCCCGCACGCTTCACGAACATTCGTGGTTCCAGGTGCCAGGCGGGGACCGCGTCGTGGCCTCTCACACGGGGGGGCGTCAAGGGTGCAAGCTCGGATCACTCGTGTTCAACTCGGCCTACACCCCAGCACTAGACATGCTCCGGTGGCGATTGCGCCAGGACGGCGTGACCCTACGCATCCCGCAGGCCCCTGGCGCTTTTTGGGAGCCTGCGCCCGCCGACGACCCGCGTGAATGCGAGATTGTGGACGCCATCTTTGTTGACGACGAGGTCGTTATCCTCCTGTCCGAGTCTCCTCGGGCTTTGGCGCGTGCTATCAACGTCTTGCTCGAGATCCTGATAGGCACTTTCAGCGACTTCCACTTGGAGATCCATTGCAGCAAGGGCAAGACCGAGGGCCTAATTGCTCTCCGGGGCAAGCGCTCGGTGGACGTTCGGGAGAAATGGCGGCAAGCCGACGGCAGCCTGGCCATTCCGGTCCCGACTTCTGGGCCCTCCCTCCACGTGTGCGAGGAGTACAAGCATCTTGGCACGTGGGTCTCTGTGTACGGAATGTCGTCTCGCAGTGCCGCTCACAGGGCGCAGTCTGCGATGGCGGCGTATGCGCCCATCTCCCGCAAGGTATTCGGCTCGCCGCTGATGAACGACAAGTATAAGGTCTCGTTCTTGCGTAGCCTCGTCCTCTCCCGCCTCACCTGCAACCTCCATGTCTGCACCTTGCCCATCCAGACGCTTCGCCGCTTGTCCGGGGTCTACGTGGGAGTGCTTCGGTGGACTGCAGGAGAGCCTCGTTTCTCCAAGGCCGTGGCGCTGACTGACCAGGAGGTCCGGGAGAAGCTCGCCTGCGGCATTTTGGCAAGCTGGTCCAGAACCAGCCGGCCCCCCTCTTAGCTCTGCTGCAGGCCGGCGCTGGGGAGCCGGAGCTACCGTGTTTAGCGACGATTCGGGTCGATGTCGAACGGGTGCGCTCTCTTGGCCTGGTGCGTGATTTGCCCTCCTTGCGGGAAGGCCCACAGGCGTGCTTGGTCTGTTGCGGGGCGCCACCAAGTGGGCCCAGGTCCTGGACAAGATATGTTTTCATGAGTCTTGCTTGGACCGGGCCGCTCTGCCGGGGCACTCGGAGCACAGTGCCGGGCGCGGATCGGGCCACCAGTGCCCAGTCTGCCCGGCGCGTTTTCCTTCGGAGCGAGCCTTGGCCAGCCACTCGGGCCAAGCATGGGCGCCGATTGGCCGTCGAGCGACATATCGACGGTTCTGGCGCGCGCCCTGCGCGCGGCACCAATTTTCACACGCGATTGCGGTGCATCGCGCATTTGTCCGACAAGCGGCGCCCCACGTGCACGGCATGGGTGCTAGCCAACGCCCTTCAATTGCCTCCTCCTGTCTTGGCCTGGCTGAATGAGCAGGACCGGGCGGCCAAGCGCGAGGCTTGGGCCCAGGGGCGCACGCGCCCGCTGGCTCGTGGAGCCGCGACCACCCGCGACGGCAAGCGAATTGGACACTGCCGGTGGCGCACCCTGGGACCGCTGGCCAGTGCGCGCACGAGCATCGCGTTACGGCGCGGTGTCTTGCGCGGCTCGCCCCACGGCCAATGCGTCGTAGAGATCCTCATGCACCGCATTTTACGCTCTCTGTCGCAGCGGCGCTGGCCGGATCTAGGCGTCGCTCTTACAGGCGGTGTTCCGTCAAATTCGTGCTTCCGCGCCCGATCCCCGCAGCTGTCGCGCCATGTTGTATTGTTTACGCAGCCCTGCGAGCACCCAGGAGCCCTCCGTCCCCTGACTAACAAAAACCTTCGGTCCATCCCGCCACCATGCCTGGGTTGTGGTTCAGAGGCGTCTCGCATGTTCGTTCGGATCTCGTGAGAAGTCTCTCGGGGATCTGCCGGAGGCAGTTTGGAGGGAGGCCTCTGGGGCGTTGTTTTGGGGCCTTTGGGGGCAAGTGTTGGGCCTGTTGGGGGTCTCTTGGGGGCCTGTTGGGGGTCTCTGGGGGCCTCCCGGGGGCTTCTTGGGGCGGAACGCCTGAGTGTTCAGTTCATCTTGGGCCCTTCTTGGGCCCCCCTTGGGGCCCTCCTGGGCTGTCTCGCGGTCCTTTTGGGCCGTTTTGGGGCCCTCGTGGGGCGTCTCAGTGCCTTCTTGGGAGCCTCTTGGGCCGTCCTACGGCGGTCGCGGGTGCCTCTTGGGCCGTCTTCGGAGAAGGCGAGAAAGCCGCAGTTGTGGCCTCTTGGGGCCTTGTTGGGAGGCCTCTTCGAAGCCTCTTGGGGCGTCTTGGGGACATCTTGGGCCGTCTGGAGGCCATCTTGGGCGTCCTGTGACGATGTTTCGGCAATCCGGGGCCCTCCTGGACCGTCCGGGAGGTCTCTTGGGGCCTTCGTGGCCCGCTTTGAGGCCCTCGATGCCATCCTGGCAGATTTTCCGGAGCAAAGCGCCCCCCCCCGCGGGCCCTGGTATACCTAGAGGAGGCCGGGGTAAAGGCGAGAGATGGCGAGCGTTTGTTCGCGGCCGTTTGTGCTCAAGCGGCCGGCCGCCAATATATGATGTCGCCTCGTCGCGAGGCGCACTACTTGCCATTGAGACCGAAAACAGATTCGCTTGACATGGCCCGTCGTTCCCGCGACGATCTCTTACTTCTGGGACTATCACTCTTACGGCAACACATAGTTGGACATGGGATTCGCCTGAGGCGAAGCGCATGGCTGGGCCCCCCAACCCCGTTTCAAATTTGGTAGCAGGGCGGGCCTATGGTGGTCAGTTCTGGCTCTACTCCTGACCATCCACGGCATTATCTGGTGGACTACTGATATGGTGGAACATCAGGGCGCAGTGGGTCTGCGCGGAGGAATGTACATATCTACGCACGACCGCAAGGACGTTTGCAGCGCTACCTCCGTTCACGCGGAAGCCTCTTACATGAGTCCTACTTCCCTGCGCTGCCATACTTCTGAAGTCCACCCTCCAACTCCAATTTAGATTTTTCCCGGAAAGGGCGTAGGCCCAGGGTTCTCTTTTAGTAGGTAAACCTGTCCCCCGGTGCCTGCTTGAAGGAGGCCGGCGAATTTTTTCCCTGATAAATAACGAGCCGGCGAATTGCCGGCGAATTTTTTCCCTGGTAAATAACGAGCCGGCGAATTGCCGGCGAATTTTTTCCATGATAAATAACGAGCCGGCGAATTAAAATTTGAGGATGTCTCGAGCGAAACGCTTGTTTCCCAGCACGGCCCCACCCCAGCAAGACCACACCCCAGCACGACCACACTCCAGCACGACCTCACCACAGCACGACCACTCCCCAGCTCGATCACGCCCCAGCACGACCACGCCCCAGCACGACCACTCCCCAGCACGACCACCTCCCAGCAGGACCCCACCCCAGCACGACCCCACCCCAGCACGGCCCCACCCCAGCAAGACCACACCCCAGCACGACCACACCCCAGCACGACCTCACCACAGCACGACCACACCCCAGCACGATCACGCCCCAGCACGACCACGCCCCAGCACGACCACTCCCCAGCACGACCACCTCCCAGCACGACCACCCCCCCAGCACGACCACCCCCCAGCACGACCACCCCCCAGCACGACCACAGCACGACCACACCCCAGCACGACCACACCCCAGCACGACCACACCCCAGCACGACCCCACCCCAGCACGACCCCACCCTAGCACGACCACACCCCAGCACGATCACACCCCAGAACGACCACACCCCAGCACGACCCCACCCCAGCACGACCCCACCCCAGCACGACCACACCCCAGCACGACCACACCCCAGCAGGACCCCACCCCAGCACGACCCCACCCCAGCACGGCCCCACCCCAGCAAGACCACACCCCAGCACGACCACACTCCAGCACGACCTCACCACAGCACGACCACTCCCCAGCACGATCACGCCCCAGCACGACCACGCCCCAGCACGACCACTCCCCAGCACGACCACCTCCCAGCACGACCACCCCCCCAGCACGACCACCCCCCAGCACGACCACCCCCCAGCACGACCACACCCCAGCACGACCTCACCACAGCACGACCACACCCCAGCACGACCACGCCCCAGCACGACCATGCCCCAGCACGATCACGCCCCAGCACGACCACCCCCCAGCACGACCACCCCCCCAGCACGACCACACCCCAGCACGACCACACCCCAGCACGACCACACCCAGTCGCACCCCCGTGGAATGTTTCGTGGGGTGTCTCGTGGAATGTTTCGTGGGGTGTCTCGTGGAATGTTTCGCGGGGTGTCTCGTGGAACGTTTCGCGAGGTGTCTCGTGGAATGTTTCGCGAGGTGTCTCGTGGGATGTTTCGCGGGGTGTCTCGTGGGATGTTTTGTGAGATGTCGCCCAGTTGGGTATCATGAAAACGTGTCCATGCTCCACATGTCTATATCCCTTTCCGGGTTCGTGGGTCCATCATGTTTGGAAGCCACGACGCATGGCAACATGCGATACGACACTGCGCTGCCTCCGCCCCCACTTAGGCGAACGACGACATTGCAGCACAACCCGCAGCCACAAACATCCGACCGCGACCTAAGTGGCCATTGGATTGGTGATGCCATAGTTGGCCTCCGATGGGTCGCTATTGGATGTGCTGTTGGGCACGCGCAGCGCGGCGGAGACGACGCAAGACTACGGGCCCCCACTGGGGCCCTGCCGGTAACGTATCTTTCCGCGAAATCGCTCGCGAGGTACACGCCTGGGTCAACGCGACTACAGGCGACGCGACTCCCTCCCAACAGGCCGCGGCATAACAGCGTGGTCTGGGAGAGCTCGCAAAGGCCATGGCCATGAGAGTACATTCCGCAATCATTAATTTTGACGCGCATATCGGCGGTCGCCATACTGACGGCGCCGCCTACATCACGTTCCTCCTCAGTGCGAAGTTCGAGAACCTGGAGGAGGAACGCCAACTTCACGCGGAAGTCTCATCGGCTTTCGCGCCCATGCGGGAGACCGGATTGACCAGACGTGAGCTCGCATTGAGATAGCGCGCCTTGAGGCCGAGACCGCAGGTTGCAACGTTCCCAACTTCCAGATCATAACAGTTATCTGGTTCAGAGCTCTGGGCGCCGGTACATCGCGTGCGCGGCAACTACTACATCCACGAAATGCCCAGACGCCAAGGGCCCAGCAACAGTTTGATTCCCTACCGGGGCGCACAAGAGCTCATGCCCACATAGCTGAGCGACCCCCCGGCAACAGTGGCGGCATATTCAGCCGCGGTCATCGTGCCGAGGCTTTTCATCCCGACGCTAACGCAGGGCAACCTGCCCGCGGCATCTGGACCGACGATCCACGACCAAATGAGGCCACCACCTTACTAAGCCAACAAGGTGGCCAGCCCACGGGGTCGCAAGACTCTTGGGCTCGCTAGCAGGGGCCGTCGGCAGCGGCTGCCCCTGCTCAAGCCACTGCCCGCGTAGGCTCTGCGGGGCAGGCCGCCGAGTCAGAATTTGACTCCGGCACCGACGCCGACGCCTCATCAGATGATGGGACTGGCGCCCTGGACTACTCCGACATGCACGCGTATCTCACCGAAGAGCAGCAGGCGCAGCGGTAATCCCTAGGACACTGAAACACAAACGCCGATGGAGATGATTCGTAGAAAAATATGTTCGCAAGGCGCGACGCGCGGCCCGGCGCGCGCCCAGGTCGAAGGGCAGGGGTAGAGGCGAAGGTAAAGGCACACGACGGAGAATACATAGCAGAGGTACTTCGGCATTCCTGGCATCCTTCGCGGGACCACAGTGCGAGGACACCGGCCGCTGAGGAGGAGTTCCGACTGATGTTCCTACCGCAGGTCATTAGTTTCCCTACGCGCGGGGGCCCTACGACGACGATCCTCTGCGGGGCAACCCGCGCGACGCTGGTTGTCCCTCCGAGCGCGTCCAATGCGGACTCGGTCATGAGGAAAGCTCTCACTTCATGTTCGCAATGCGCGACCGGTCCACAAGCCGCCCAGTTTGGAGGCGACTCTGTCGCGCCGATGACGACGATGCAGAATGGTAAGTTGAGGAGGGCCATCATCCACGTCATCATGGGCAATCCACTTGCGCAGGCACTCGCGCGCCCGCTTCAGCGACGCACAGCGCCCACGAACGCCTGACCAGAGGACTCCAGGAATTCCACCCAGATGGGAACGCTCGCGGGGAAGCCCGCCCCAGGACGATTATGTCCAGGTGAGCCCGAAGGTCCACGCCCGCATCGACTCGTCAGCTACGCGGATCACGGGCCCGCCCGTCAATGCGTCTCAGCAGCAGACGCGCGGCATGGGTTTAGCCGTACTTTCACCGGGCGCGACATCCGTCATTGGTTTTCACTCCAACAGGTGACGCGGGATGATTGCGGCTAAATCGCCCGTGCCAGCAGAGGTCGCGGCACCAAATCGGCCCCCGCGTTTTAAAAAGGGGGCGCACAAAGGGCCACCATGAAGGATCGAGCAGAATACCGAGGCCAGGTCTGCAGCTGCGAGCACTTTGCGGACCGCGGGCCAGACTGTCCGATGGGGGGGCCTTTCAGGGGGCCCTAACTTTGGGAAGACTCCGTGGGTCTGGTCCCATGGAGACGGCCTGGGTCGCAGGGTTGATCCGACCTGCAATCCTCGTGGATTATGTTTGACCAAAGATGATGACCAGCCTCTCGCCGTAAATGAGGCAAAGCGCGTCGGGCAACGGTGGGGGAACCTTGATGAGGATCACCGCCTCAAGCGGTTCAATCGAGGATAGGATGAAATGATGCCCGCGGCGCCATCTGTGGGGCAACCCGCTTCTTCCTCCCGCGAAGGTGCTGGTGGTCCGAAGGTCGACAAGGAGGGTCGCAATCCTGTCCTTGCTCGGGCAGTTGGCCCTGCTGCTGCTGCTGCTTGTGATTCGGAGTGTACCTACGAGACTGAAAGCAGCGATCCAACGGATATGGAAATATATACCTCTGCCAGGATGACAGGGAGCATGGACCTTATACCCGGAGCGACAGTTTCATACAATTGCAGAGGACTTGGCTGGACTTCCAGCGTTGTAATCAACAAATTGGGTAATGGACGGTATGATTTGAACTGCTAAGACTGAGCCAAGATTAAGAACGCGGCACTCTACAAGACAAAATACAAAATTCCGCGAGACAGGCCATCATCCCACGATACGGGGGAACTTGCCGCATCCTCCAGCGCGGGGCCACTTGCTGAGAAACCGCTCAAGGTCCCGAAGCCCCCGAAGACAAATCAGCTCGGCGAGAGAGACGCTGATCTGTCTCGATCACCAAGTTCTTCAAAGTAAAGGTCGCCAGCTCCAGCGCCACCCAAAGAGAGGATGAGAACAGGCCCAGCGGAGGCCGACCCTCGAAGTAATCAGTCACAAAGAGCCGCGGGGAAACCTGCCCGCAGATCGCGCTCCAGAGGGCCAGCAGCGGCTGCTGCAGCATCGGCACTCCAGGGCGACAGCGCGCCCGCACTGAAGGAACTTGTAACCCTCCGCGGCCCAACGCCTGGCAGACTCCATGGGGAGCTGGCTGGGCGCCACCATTGGAAGACGCATCCTGGGCACGTTCCTCGCAGCCAGACGAGGGCGAGACGGCCCCAGACTGCGTCCAAGGCATCAGGAGCCGCTCCGAAGCTTACCGGATGCTTATTCTTTGATATCAGCGAAGCGAAGAAGTCATCCGGGAGCGCAAGGTCATCCGCAGCACCAGCTGCGGCATTGGTCCCTGCGGGGGCATCCGCTGAGCCGCCATCTGCGTTTGCGCGGCAACCTGCGAGTATCCTTGAGATAATTGAGGGAAGCAGACGCTACTGGGATACCCTGGGCACTCCTTAACAGATGATTGTCAACCCAGCATACAGGCCCCATGCTGACGACGGTTCGAGCCGCTACAGAGTGGCACAATGCGAGACAGCATGCACCGCCACGCGCGCTGATGAACATACTCTCGAAAGCCAGCGTGTCCGCCATCATTTGCGGACGCAGCCTGCCCTCAGCTACAGCTCCGAGGCCGACTGCCTGTGGAGGACACTTTACAGTGCGGGCGAGGATTCAACGCTACCGAAGGAGAAAGATCAGCGTTACTGTTCGGAGTTGCTCACCACAGCCCATCGGCACAAGCCATGTCACAGAGACAAGGTCTCTTATCGGTTTACGGACAGTGTCACCTCGTTCGACGAGTTCGACGGCTGGGTGGACCTCAGATACTTGCTGGAAAATTGGCCGCCGAAGAGCCACGAATACTGGCGCGTTCATCACCCGGGCGCCATCAAGAAATGCCTACGAGGCCGGCACTGGGCATGCCAAGCACTGGCCGTGCTTAATATGCGAGATGGTCGACAATTCTGGCCTGCAGAAAAACCGACCCCAGGTGAAGGAGGTCCAATTTTGCGGGGGGTGCGCCTGACGCATTTCCTGCGGCCCAGCAATGGGCGCAGCATTCCAGGCATCAGATGTCCAGAATCATTGCACTCGCGAGTAACAAACCTGACTGAACTGGGAGCGCCGCGCGACTTCATGCACAGGTCCCAATCGGCGAGCATCCCGAACATATTGCACGTCGGTCTGTCCTACCGTACTGACGACAATCCTAGAGGGAAGGGCAGGCAGATGATTCATGGATGCCCAGATTTTCTTGTAGATGGACGGATTCAGTCAGGCTTGCGGATGGAATCTG
Source organism: Prorocentrum cordatum (assembly GCA_963575745.1). Classification (NCBI taxonomy): domain Eukaryota; class Dinophyceae; order Prorocentrales; family Prorocentraceae; genus Prorocentrum; species Prorocentrum cordatum. The sequence goes on from CAUYUJ010014610.1 coordinate 361,227, forward strand.
GAGCCTTGATCTTGGTGAGCCTCCGGAATATGCTTCGCGACAACATCCCGGTCTGGCGGTCTGCCCGCGACGTCGTCGCGACTTCGGGCATCAACGCCCGGATCCCGCCGAGTCGCATTGTCCAACTTATCGGCATCAAGCCTCGCGCTGTCCAATGCATGCGCGACCGGGTTGGACAGGTATGGGTCAACGAAGTGCGTCTTGACATTCAGCGGGGTGACCCGCCAAGGTCCAAGCATGTACCGAAGGAATGTTATGAATGCGCATTCGATCCCTCCACATTAAAAGTATTGATGGTGCCGGAGACTCCCTACAACCTGCGTGCCCCAACTCTGACACCTACGGCGGAGGTGCAACATGCCTCGACATTCATGATGCAAGGGGTGCATCGAGCGGGGGCACCTGCAGGCGGCTCGGATGGATCATGGATTCAAGCTCGGAGCGCTGATGCGTCTGGCATGACATCCAGTGGAGTTGCACCGAACGACGGGCTATACGCGAACGACCCGCGGTGCAATCAGGCACAACAGTTGCCTGCACTTGCGGGGCAACCCGTTGCATTCGCGCCCGCGAGCAGGGCCGCGACCCCATTTGGCATTCCACCGAGTGTTGGGGGCACGATTAGCTTGCAGACCAGACCCCAAAGCATTAGGATAGACCCACAGCTCTACCATGCCTTGCAAGTTTCATCACCTTCTGCGTCTCCACGTGCTGTCACGGGGCAACCTCCCATCACGGGCCCGGACGCTGCCCAGAGGACCGATGGCCTATTGGCACAGCAGCAGTTGATGCACAGGAAGATGCGAGTGGCTATGGAGAGCATGAGGCGGGACGGAATAGATCTTCCGAGCGCCAGCTGGACCCCGCCTTGGGAGTGCGTTTCGGGTGCCAACCCATCGCCGGGCCATCCAAACAGGCATGGATACACACTGGCGTTTCTCAGCCATCCGACTTATGATCCGACGGCTGCCGAAAGGCCAGTGGCACCACGAATGGATTCACCCATGTTTCCTGATGCCTATGCGCAGACGACGGGACTCTCCCGGGTCGGTCGCCAACTCGAAAACCCGTGCGCACGGGCGACAGCATATTATATCTATAGGTCCCAGCTAAGACGTGGAGCTGGGTACGACGCCGGCGTCCCTGGCAAGGTGCCCCCTTATGGGTACCTGGCAGTCCCCATGGGCCAAGATGCGAACCCACGCGGTCCAGAGCTGGTTGCACCTACATCGATGGGAGAGCTGCGTCCGGAAATATTGGCCACCCATGCGGCGCAGCAGGCCAACCTCTCGATGCAGCTTTCCCGCCAGCGGCGTAATCAGGAGCGGCAGGCACGCCGCGTGATGAATCGTGCGGGAGCGCCCGCTGCTCCTCCAGCTGCGGGGCAGCCCGCCATGGGCCTTCCAGCAGCGTTTGCGATGGTTTCAATGCCTGCGGGGCCACCAGCGGCACCTGCATTCCCGCCTAGCCGCTGCGAAATGGGAGAAACCACTTTTGAGCGGCAGGCTCGCGTTAGGCCGTCAGTAACGCCACCAATCATGAGACGGCGATGTCACAAAGTGTGCCATATGCCTTGCAGAGTTTTCATACCACGACAAGGTGTGGAGGATCCAGTGTGGCCATATCTTCCATGCGCAGTGTTGAGATCGCGTAGCACGCGCGCACGTGGGGCGACAGCTGGAAGGCGCCATAAGTGAAGCACCATGCGCCATCTGCAGAGGCGCAGGCCCCATCAGAGCCAGGTTCCATTATGCCCCTGCCGGGTGGCATGACGCAGCGGATCGGCGCGAAGACACACTCTTCGGGGTAAATGAGTTCAGAGACCTCCGCGAAGAGCTGAACCGCATCACGGCGACGATGGCGGGCGCTACAGCTACTGCAGGGGCACCTGCTGCATCTGCCGGACAACGCGCTGCACCTCCATATGTGTGGCCTAACCCAGCAGCAACAACGCCAGCTGCAGAAATGCAGATGCCTCTGATAGCCGAGTCAGCGGCTACTGCAGGGACACCTGCTGCAACGACGCCAGCAGAGTTGCCTGCAATCCTCGCGTCGACGTCGACCTCGCTGATCACGCGGCCAGGAGACCGCCGAGGAAACCGTTGAGGAGACAGCCAAGGAGGACCCCGAGGAGAGCGAGCGACTCCTCCCGAGACCGAAGTACGTCGGGACCGTCGGCGTCTACGTCCTGTTCCCCGACGACAACAACAACGTCAATGTCCTGGTCCATCCTCGGAGCCCCAGGGTGAGTTACTCGAACGCGGTCGCCGCTCCAGGAGGACGAGTTGATCGCGCCGATCTGAACGCTGCTCGCAAGCGACACCTGGACTTCGATTTCGCTGCTAGGTACGCGGCAAGTCGGAAGCTTAGCGAAGAAGCTGGACTGCGCATCCCCATGGGCGACTTGGTCGAGATCCCCGGCGACGAGCCCAATATCCCACCTCGCAGGATTTTCTGGTGCGTCTAACTACTTGGTGCCACCAGAGGTGCGGGGGCCGCAGAGTCGCTTTCGCAAAGATGTGGTCTACCCGGGTGTTCAGAATCTGGGTTCCCGCGCCGGAGATTACAACCGCGCCTGGTTCACCGTGGAGTACCTCGTGGCTTTACCAGACCTGCTACCGGCGTGCAAACAACCATTTGATTACATTTCGAAGGTGGAGAAGGATGGGAATCCTACAGATGAAGCAAAGCCTGATGAAGCAGGCGGAGATGGCTAATTATGGACGAACCATCCGAACTCGAGGGGAACGGGCGCTGGCCGACCTACGATGTGATCTACTATCTACTACCTGGTACTAAAGAGCCGTGCTGAGCCGCTCGCTCAGAACTCGAGTTTCAGCGCGACCTTCAACGACCCCCCGTCGGAGATGATGGCCGTGCACCATCAGTGCCCGAGACAGCCGACTTTCCGTGGTTGGCTGAAGTTGCTGACGCTAATGCCAGTTGGCAGTCGGTCGAGCCATGCAACACGTTCGAGTACGAAATCGTGCAGGACTACCTGAAGATTGGAGACGACATCGGGGGCGACGACAACCTCTACGCATACTTCCAGGTGCGCACGGATACCGGACTCAATGACCACTCCGATTTTCGCCCGGTGTCAGAGCTCGTCGCGACTCCATTCAGCGACCTGTCTCGCTGGGTTCCTGCAGCGTTTGCCATCGTCCCCGGCATGAGCTGCAACGACCTTCCGAAGACTGGCGGAAACCGATGACATCGTCCTCGGCAAGAGCAGCAGGTGATGGTCGACAGTTGAGGGGGGCTGGCACTAAAGAGCGAGATGGCCATCGAGGACACCGTGGGCCAGGTCAGGACCCTTGGCGAAGCAGGCGGAGGAGAAGACACGGCACGCGGGCTGGAGAACCTCCGCGAGTTGAACGGTGCACTGGGCGAATCGATAATCCTCCACCGCTGGGCGGATCCGGCTCCGAGGCCACGAAGGCTGCGGCAACAATCGATCACGACGCCGCTGCTCCAAGAGTGGAAGGGCACCCAGTGGAGCTGGGCGGGGCAGCTCTTGGACGAAGAAAAGTGCATCAGCGCCCACTGGAGGAAGGCCTACAAGCTGTTCAGGAAGAACAAAAAGTCTTCAACCACGTGAGAAGCGACCATTGGAAGACGCGCCACATGGCCGAAGTGGCGAGAGACCACTTAGTCGACGCCCTCCTTCATTATGATTGTTTTGGTCGCGTTGGCGTTGGATGCGAACGTTGGGATCGAGGCGTCCGCACTGCTCGCGAACATCTTTCCGGACTCATCGACGGCCTTCATGTCCAGGGGCCAATTGCGCATCCAACAGGACAGCGGCGCATGATGGACCTGACACCGACATGCGCCTGGGAGATGCATCCCGACGAGGGGCTCAACGAGAAGGGGGCCCAGATCGAGATTGCCCGCCACGGCGCCAGTTTGGCGGCATTGGCGCCTGATTGGCAGCATTGGCCAGTTTGAGTTGAAGCCGGGCCCTTCGAACTGTGAAAACGCCAAGGCGTTTTCTGCGAAAGGACGGTTCGCCGCACCTCTTGCATTAACTGCGTGGCTCGCGTGTCATATGGCGTCGGCCCAGAGATGAGCCTGCGCTCTTTCATATTCGAGCGGCAGGTGGATCGCCGCCGCCGCGCGGGATATCCCGAGCAGCGTGTCCATAAGCAGCGGTACCAGACCGAAGGCAGCGTCTACGTCGAGGCGCCCTGGCCCCACGCTTCTGCGACGATGGGGGATCTGGGGCAAGGCGCAGGCGAAGGAGTAAGTCTTTGGATGGTACTGGGTCTGGAATCGCAGGGTCAGGATGCACCTCGCGGCGAAGGCCATCCCGGCAGCGTTTCCGAGTGCACGCGCGTATTCAGATGAAGTGATCGAGGACTCTGATGCCCCGGTTTTCGAGGTCAAGCTGGCCCCCAAGGACGAGAGGTGGTTTCATCAGTGGACCAGGGAGCTCAGCGCGGCAGATCGGTTCTTAATTGGGGCGCGCCGGCAAAACATGCGACCATCGCGGAAAACGAACCGCGGAGTTTCATGGATCAGATTGGGGAGGCTACGGACGCAGCGAAGCCGGATGAACTCGCTGTCATCATGGAACTCGGATCAGACAAGCCCTTCAATAACCTCTCTTAGAGGTGCTATGAAGCTGTACCAGCTGCGCGCCATTGAGGCTCTGGTAGTACTTGGAATGGCGACGGTATCTACTGAGTGAGGAACTTTATCTTCTGAGGCGAGGCGGCGTTTCGGCTGCAAGATAGGAGTTGTGGTTGCAAAGCCCCTGTCAGCCTCTCCTCCTGCGCCTCTCTCTGTACTCCCTTGTGCGCCGCCATGGCCGCCATGTGGGCTCACTGGGGTCTATCGTCGCGCGCCGGTGACGGACGCGCCCACGCCTCCATAAAAAGACAGAGAACGTGCTCTTTTCTAGCACGACCCCCCTCTATGTACCTCGTGTCTCTCTGTATCCCCGCAGCCGCACCCGTACAATCCACGCAGACAGATGGCTCCATAGCGCTCAGGGAAATTTATGCAGCGTTCCCGAAGGCTCTGGAGCTGCTGCGGCGCCCGACACATCATGATTCCAAAATTGTCGTTGCCCGGTGTTGTTTTGCATGGGAGGAGGTGTCATGGCTGGGGCCGTGATATCCCCCCGACGTTCATGGCCCCCTGGCTCCCCCCACCCTTGTCTACGCATTTTCGTCTGGCCATGTTTTGCATGCCCCCCATCGTGGACGCCTCCCTTCCCGGGACGCCCCTCGGTTTGGGGGCGGCGCGAGGGCGCCCCGCCAGGGAACACCCCTGCAGTGGCCCCAACCGCAGCCTGAGCCGCAACCCGACCCGCGGCCCCCGCCGCCGCCTGAGCAGCAGCCCGGGCCACAGGCCGGGCTGATGGCGTCGTTGGCGGTGTTGTCATCGGCGTCGTGGTCGTCGCCGGAGATATTGGGACGGACTGCGTAAAAGGAGGAGGAGGAGGAGGAGGAGGCCGAGGACGAGGACGAGGAGGAGGAGGTGGAGGAGGAGGAGGAGGAGGAGGAGGAGGAGGAGTTGGAGGGCCAGGAGGAGGAGGATCAGGAGGAGGAAGAGGAGGAGGGGGAGGAGGAGGAGGAGGAGGAGGAGGAGGAGGAGGAGGAGGAGGAGGAAAAGACAAAAACAACAGGAAGGAAGAAGGAGGGCCAGGAGGAGGAAGAACCGGAGGGCCAGGAGGAGAAGGAGGAGGAGGAGGAGGAAACCACGAACCGCCAAGCGATTGAGGCGTGTAAATGGCAGTGTACCGACCCCTCGGCAAGGATTCCCCAACACCCCATTTGTGTGTCTTATCTCTCTCGCTCTGTCTTTCTCTCTCGCTCTCTCTCTCTCTCTCTCTCTTTCTCTCTTTTTTCCCGGAAAGGGCGTAGGCCCAGGGTTCTCTTTTAGTAGGTAAACCTGTCCCCCGGTGCCTGCTTGAAGGAGGCCGGCGAATTTTTTCCCTGATAAATAACGAGCCGGCGAATTGCCGGCGAATTTTTTCCCTGATAAATAACGAGCCGGCGAATTGCCGGCGAATTTTTTCCGGCGAATTAAAATTTGAGGATGTCTCGAGCGAAACGCTTGTTTTTCAGAAAATGGTGAGGATGTCTCGAGCGAAACGCTTGTTTTGTGTTATAGATTGTCCTCTCCTGGGGACCTGAATTCTGAGGACCACCTCCCAGCACGACCACCCCCCCAGCACGACCACCCCCAGCACGACCACCCCCCAGCACGACCACACCCCAGCACGACCACTCCCCAGCACGACCACACCCCAGCACGACCACCACCCCAGCACGACCACACCCCAGCACGATCACACCCCAGCAACGACCACACCCCAGCACGACCCCACCCCAGCACGACCCCCCCAGCACGACCACCCCAGCACGACCACACCCCAGCACGACCACACCCCAGCACGACCCCACCCCAGCACGACCCCACCCCAGCAAGACCACACCCCAGCACGACCACACCCCAGCACGACCTCACCACAGCACGACCACACCCAGCACGACCACGCCCCAGCACGACCACGCCCCAGCACGACCACGCCCCAGCACGACCACGCCCCAGCACGACCACCCCCCAGCACGACCACCCCCCCAGCACGACCACCCCCCAGCACGACCACCCCCCAGCACGGCACACCCCAGCACGACCCCACACCCCAGCACGACCCACCCCATCACGACCCACCCCGCACAACCACACCCCGCACGAATCACGAGCCCCCCCCCACAAAAAGACAACGACATCACCCAGCCGACCCCACCCAAGCAACGACCCCCACCCCAGCACGACCACACCCCAGCCACGACACACCCCATCAGGACCCCCCCCAGCACGACCACGCCCCAGCACGACCACGCCCCAGCACGACCACGCCCCAGCACGACCACGCCCCAGCACGACCACCCCCCAGCACGACCACACCCCCAGCACGACCACCCCCCAGCACGACCACCCCCCAGCACGACCACACCCCAGCACGACCACTCCCCAGCACGACCACACCGCCTTGGTTGAGTGGTTGCCTGTCGTCGTGGAATGTGTCGTGGGGTGTCTCGTGGAATGTTTCGCGGGGTGTCTCGTGGAATGTTTCGTGGGGTGTCTCGTGGAATGTTTCGCGGGGTGTCTCCTGGAATGTTTCGTGAGGTGTCTCGCGGAATGTTTCGTGAGGTGTCTCGTGGGATGTTTCGTGAGGTGTCTCGTGGGATGTTTTGTGAGATGTTTCGTGGGATGATTTTGTGAAGATGTTTGCCCGTTGGGTATCGTGAAAGTGACCATAGCTGTCGCATGTCTATATCCCTTTCCGGGTTCGTGGTCCATCATGTTTGTTTCCCCGTTTTTCCCGGAAAGGGCGTAGGCCCAGGGTTCTCTTTTAGTAGGTAAACCTGTCCCCCGGTGCCTGCTTGAAGGAGGCCGGCGAATTTTTTCCCTGATAAATAACGAGCCGGCGAATTGCCGGCGAATTTTTTCCATGATAAATAACGAGCCGGCGAATTGCCGGCGAATTTTTTCCATGATAAATAACGAGCCGGCGAATTAAAATTTGAGGATGTCTTGAGCGAAACGCTTGTTTTTGAGGCCGGCGAATTAAAATTTGAGGATGTCTCGAGCGAAACGCTTGTTTTTGAAATCCCGACCTCACCACACCCCAGCACGACCACACCCCATCACGACCTCACCACAGCACGACCACACCCCAGCACGACCACGCCCCAGCACGACCACGCCCCAGCACGACCACGCCCCAGCACGACCCTACCCCAGCAAGACCACACCCCAGCACGACCACACCCCAGCACGACCTCACCACAGCACGACCACACCCCAGCACGACCACGCCCCAGCACTACCACGCCCCAGCACGACCACGCCCCAGCACAACCACCCCCCAGCACGACCACCCCCCCAGCACGACCACACCCCAGCACGCCACACACTAGCAAGACACACCCCATCACGACCACACACCAGCACGACCTCACCACCGCCGACCACACCCCAGCACGACACTCCCCAGCAGGATCCACGCCCCAGCACGACCATCGCCCAGCACGACCCCCCCAGCACGACCACCCCCCCAGCACGACCACACCCCAGCACGACCACCCCCCAGCACGACCACACCCCAGCACGACCACTCCCCAGCACGACCACACCGCCTTGGTTGAGTGGTTGCCTGTCGTCGTGGATTGTTTCGTGGGGTGTCTCGTGGAATGTTTCGCGGGGTGTCTCCTGGAATGTTTCGTGAGGTGTCTCGCGGAATGTTTCGTGAGGTGTCTCGTGGGATGTGTCTCGTGGGATGTTTCGTGTCTCGTGGATGTTTCGTGAGGTGTTGCCCCGTTGGGTATCGTGAAAACGTGCCCATGCTCCACATGTCTATATCCCTTTCCGGGTTCGTGGGTCCATCATGTTTTCTCTCTCTCTCTCTCTCCCTCTCTCTCGTTATTGTTTGTTTGGGTTCACTCTCTCTGTCTCTCTTTCTCCCTCTCTTTCTCTCTCTCTCTCTCTCTCTCTTTCTTTATTTCTTTCTCTCTCTCTCTCTCTCTTTCTTTCTCTCTCTCTCTTTCTCTCTCTCTCTTTATCTCTCTCTCTCTCTCTCTATATATATATATATATATATCATTTGTTTCTCTCTCTTGTTTTTTCCCGGAAAGGGCGTAGGCCCAGGGTTCTCTTTTAGTAGGTAAACCTGTTCCCCGGTGCCTGCTTGAAGGAGGCCGGCGAATTTTTTCCCTGATAAATAACGAGCCGGCGAATTGCCGGCGAATTTTTTCCCTGATAAATAACGAGCCGGCGAATTGCCGGCGAATTTTTTCCATGATAAATAACGAGCCGGCGAATTTAAAATTTATGAGGATTTCTCGAGCTAAACGCTTTGTTTTTGAGGGCGGCGAATTAAAATTTGAGGATGTCTCGAGCGAAACGCTTGTTTTTGAATCGCCGACTTCACCACGATGTAATACACCCAGCACGACCCACACCCCCGCACGACCCCACCCAAGCACGACCCCACCCCAGCACGACCATACCCCAGCACGACCACACCCCAGCACGACCCGACCCCAGCCCGACCCTACCCCAGCAAGACACACCCCAGCACGACCACACCCCAGCACGACCTCACCACAGCACGACCACACCCCAGCACGACCACGCCCCAGCACGACCACGCCCCAGCACGACCACCCCCCAGCACGACCACACCCCAGCACGACCACACCCCAGCACGACCACACCCCAGCACGACCACACCCTAGCAAGACCACACCCCAGCACGACCACATCCCAGCACGACCTCACCACAGCACGACCACACCCCAGCACGACCACGCCCCAGCACGACCACGCCCCAGCATGACCACGCCCCAGCACAACCACCCCCCAGCACGACCACCCCCCCAGCACGACCACACCCCAGCACGACCACCCCCCAGCACGACCACACCCCAGCACGACCACTCCCCAGCACGACCACACCGCCTTGGTTGAGTGGTTGCCTGTCGTCGTGGAATGTTTCGTGGGGTGTCTCGTGGAATGTTTCGCGGGGTGTCTCCTGGAATGTTTCGTGAGGTGTCTCGCGGAATGTTTCGTGAGGTGTCTCGTGGGATGTTTCGTGAGGTGTCTCGTTCCTCAAGCCACTCTGGTTACGTGGCATGCTGCACACCTGGGCCGTCCCAATGCCTCCACATGGTGCTTGCCCTTTCCGGGTTCGTGGGTCCATCATGTTGTTTTCTCTCTCTCTCTCTCTCTCTCCCTCTCTCTTTCTCGCTCTCTCTCTATATATATATGTATATACGTGTGTATGTATACTTTTCTTCTCCCAAACAACCCGTACATGTCACCAATGTCATTTTGATTATTTGTCGCGTTACGCGGCACCGAGTGCTGGGCCATTTGGCCAAGCGCTACCACGGCACCGAAAACTACGTCAAACACCCATGCCTACCAATTCCCGACGGCCACATTGAGTGACGCTAGAGTCCACGACATCGGCATCGGCATCGGACGCCCAAGCAAACCAGTCGAACGGACTGACTGTACGCCCTGACAACCACCACGATTCCGACCACATCTCCCAAACCAGCGTGGCCCTGACGAGAAAGGGAAACAACCACCAGCAGCGCTCACGCTACTACGTATTGCCTCAACAGTATTATTGTTGGATCAACCTGCGCAGCAGCGAATACAAGCAGCAACAACAATTTATCAATCTACACCATTGCGCACAACGACTACCACTCAACGCGACGGAGAACATGTACAACCAAATCGACGACGCATACGGACAGGCACCAATACCCCAAACCAAAGGCAACGGCAAAAGGACATACTATCACCAACAACCACACGGCAAAGGCCATAAAACAACATGGCAACCAAAGGGCCACAAAGGTTACACGACACCTAACACGCATACGTCTAAACACAACCCATGTCAAATCACACAGCAACAACAAAGAAAACGCACACAGCTCACACACAACATACCAGCATCAACACAACCACAATCAAATAAGGTTCACCACGCCAAAACCTAGCACGCACCAGCGACGACCCCAAGCAAGCAATCTACCTGACAACTTACAACCACAGCCCAAGTCCGGCAACAAATCTGGCCATACAACATGCATCGACAGAGGATCCAGGGATATCACCGACAGCATCCCAGAGGCATTCCACGACGACGTTCACAACAATGACCGTTTAGACATATCACCAGTTGAGATGGGAACGCGAATTACAGTGAAGACAGCCATCACCAGGACTCTAGCGCCACAAATACCATCATTCGAAAAGCCGGTCAAAAAAACAGACCGCTTACGACATCAATTTGTAGTTTTGAAAAGACAGCTGCTCGACCAAGAGCCGCTGCACGAACGGCTACAATACATGCGTCAACCCAAAGACGACTATACAGCATGCACCAAGATTTTGGAAGCCACGTTCGAGCAGACAACACATGCGCGACGACAACCTACGATTCACCAGGACTTACGCAAACATCGAGAAGGATATCGTCCAGCAGCGACAACACACCGAACTCACAACCGAGCCACAATACATCCAACGCAACCAGTTTTCGCAACGCAGAGCTCCACTACGACCGCTCGAACCAACAGCGCCAAGCCCGCGCGCGACGGAAGACGCTGCTCGACTCGACGCGCTACTAATAAATGCACTCGGCGACTTACAAGCCAGCGACACAATCATATGATACTTAAGGTTAGCCCGACAGACCAGCGCCGATGACATGCAAGCACAACGCCGACTTGAGTGCGCAGAGGACGCCATGCAACATTTACAAACAGAAAGTGACTACTTCTCAACTGGCTGCCACAACACAAGAAGGCAATTGCTAGCAGCGCAGAACTTTGAACAGCAAGCCACTCGCACAGAAGAGCTGGCAATGCAATGCGCTATCAAGGAAGAGGGGCACGCGCAGCTCACGGCAGCCCAAGGAATACAGAGGAACCAAATTGAAGGAGCCACAACGCAGCTGCTACACTACCGCGCCGCATTGCAGCAATCAAAACAAGAACGCGCCAAGGGATTGGACGACCCAGCCGCAGCCCACAACCGATTCGAAAAGTTAGAAAAGTAACCCATGGCGACCATTGCTGAATTTCGACCGGAGTTGCGACGCATTTCAACTCGCCCGCGCACCGGCAGCCGCCACCGCGACCGGGTGGCAAATCTCAATCTGCCCGCGCGAGCATTTGCAACCGCGAGCGGGCGACGCATTTCAACCCGCCCGCGCGCGCAACCGCCAGCGCAACCGGGCGACGAATTTCAACCAGCCCGCGCGCGCAACCGCAACTTCGACCGGGCGACGCATTTCAACCCGTCCGCGCAACCGCAACCGCGACCGGGCGACGAATTTCAACCAGCCCGCGCGCGCAACCGCAACCTCGACCGGGCGACGCATTTCAACCCGTCCGCGCATCCGCAACCGCAGCCGCAACCGGGCGACGCATGTCGACCCGCCCGCGCAACCGCGACCGCAACCACAGCTGGGCGACACATGCCAATTCGCCCGCGCGGTCAACCAACCGCAGACGGGCGACGAATTCCAAGGCGCCGCAGCCGCAATCGCAACAAGGCGGCGCACGTCAACCCAAGCCGCCCGCGCGCGCAACCTCAGCCGCAACCGGGCGACGCTTTCCAACCCGCCCGCGCAGCCGCGACCGCGCTTGGGTGGCGCATTCCCGCCCGCCCGCGCAGCCGCAACCGCAACCACAATTGGGCGGCAATTCAACTCGCACGCGTAACCGTAACCAGGCGACGCACGTCAACCCGCCCGCGCGCGCAACCTTGACCGCAACCGGGCGACGCATTCCAACCCCCCCGCGCAACCGAAACCGCGACCGGGCGACGCGCCCCCGCCCGCCCGCGCAACCGCCCGCGCAGCCGCAACCGCAGCCGCGACCAGGCGATGCATGTCAACCCTGTCGCGCGCGCAGCCGCGGCCGCAATTGGCGCGCTTTAGCCCGCCCGCGCAACCGCAACCGCGACGGTGCGACGCGTTCCCACCCGCCCGCGCAACCGCAAGCGCAACCGCAAGCAGGCGACGCATCCCGACCCGCCCGTGGGCGCAGCCGCAACCGCAACCAGACCGCGCACATCAGCCCGCCCACGCGCGCAACCGCAACCGCAACCGCGACTAGGCAACGCATTCCCCCGCCGGCCGCGCACCCGCAACCGCGGCCACGGCGGGGCCGCGCGATTCAACCCGCCCGCGCGCCGCAACCGCGACCTCAACCGGGCGACGCACGTGGGCCTGCCCGCGCAGCCGCAACCGGCAACCAGGCGACGCGCGCCAGCCCGGCCGCGCAACCGCAACCGTTGGCGGCGGCCGGGTGGCGCATTTCAACCCGCCCGCGCAACCGAGCGCGCAGCCGTAAACGGGCGACGCATTTTCGCCCGCCCGCGCGCGAAACCGCATCCGCAACTGGGCGACGCGTTTCACAGGGGGCGCACTCGCATCATGGGTCACCTTGCCCTCTTGCGCGCGCGCGCCCCCGTCGGCGCCCGCTCGCCCGCGGCCCCCCCGGCCGGCCCCCACCGGGAGAGCGCGACGGGGGGGGGGGGGGCGGATGGGCGCGCGGGCGAGGGGGGGCGCGGCGGACCGGGGGGGGGGGGGGGGGCGAGGGAAAAGGGGCGAAGTGAGGAGGTGCGGCAAGGGAGGGGGGAGAGGAGGGGTGTGCAGGAATTGGCCAGGGAGGGGAGGGGGGGGGCGCCGACGCCTGACGGGCGAGGAGGGGGGGCGCGTTCCGGGTGGGGCGTAGGAGCAGCAGGCCCGACGGAGGAGGGGCCCGAGGGCCCGATGGAACGCGGCGGGGCCGGGGGTTTTGCGAAGGGGGGTGGAGGGGGGGGTCCGGCGAGGAAGGGCGAGGTGGCGGAGGCGGGAACGTGAGTAGGAGAGGGGTGGGGGGGGGGATACGGAGGGGGGGGGGGTGAGGGGGGGGGGGGGTGGGGGGGGGGGGGCGGGAGAGGGAGAGGGAAAGGAGGGGGGGGGAGGAGAGAGGGGGGGGTGGGCGGGAGAGGCAATGGGAGGGGGGGTGGGGGGGCCTCGGGTGAGGGGGGGGGGGAGGGTGGGGGGGGGGGGGGGGGGGGGGGGGGGGGGGGAAGAAGAGAGAGGTCGAGAAGGAGGGGGGGCGAGGAAACGAGGCTCGGGCAAGGGAGCGATTGCATCGCGGGGAAAAATCCCCATTCCACGCTGCTGCCTCTGATTGTTTCGCCTCTCCTCCCCGCCCCCCCTCCTCTTGCTCGGTCTTGATTCCCCCCCTCCTGCTTCCGCTGCGCGATTCCTCCCGCGTTTCTGTCGTCCGCTGTCCAGAGGTTTTTGTCGTCCGCTGTCCAGAGCGCCGCTGGCGGTCGCGCAGCGTCGGCCGCGGGCGCGCGCGGCGATGGCAGTGGCGGCGCGGTCGCTGCCGAAGTGGCCGCCGTTTTTTTCCGCCCATTCGCCTCCCTCGCGCTCCGCTTGCAGCCCGTTCCCCCGCCCTCCGCTGCCGCTGCGGTTCAGGCCATGTCGCTCTGCGGCTTCAATGGCAACTGGCGCCGCCGGCGCGGCGCAGAGCCACTCGGCGGGCGCCCGGCGCGACGCCGGGCGGCCCGACGGACGCGGCGGATATCCATCGGTGAGCGCCGCGGCGGGCATTGGCGACGCGGCGCTGATCAGCTGCCCGCGACTAGCTCCCACGGTCGCATTTCAAGCGAGCGGCGCGTCTGCGACGCAAAGCAGCGCGACGGGCGCGGGCGGCCCGGCGCCGAGCAGCGCGACCCGACGCAGCAATTCCATTTCGTCAGTCACCTGGGGGTCGAATTACGGGCACCAGCAATGCGAGTTTGATCGCCGCGGCGGGTGCCATCGTCGCAGCGCGGATCAGCGCGGCGACGCGCAGCGCGATGCCCCGGCGCCCCCCCTACCCACCGCGCGGGAACGCGGCCGGGACTAGCGCCGCGACGCTGGCCAGCGCGACGAGCACCGCAAGCGCGACGCGAATCTGCTCGACGGGGCGCGGCGACGCTGTTTTGAGAAAGCACCAGCGGCTTGCGCGCGGCGCGCGGCGCTGGGTTGGACAAGACGACGAGCTGCGGCAGCGCGCCGCCGAAGAGCGCCATCAGGTGCTGTGCGAGGCAAGCGGCGTATACTCTGTGACTGGGAATATCGCGTGGCCTGTGCGTGGAGCCCGCGTCGCTGTTGCTGCGAGCTGCGCGCGGGCGGCGTTTGGCGCCGGCGCGGCGCGGCGGCTGCCCGACGCCGCTGTCTTCGCGATGACGGGCCGAGGCTGCGCAGGGCAAGTGTTTAGAATCCCAGCGCAATCGCGCCGCGGGCGGGGCGGCGTCGTCTCGAATTCCGCTCTAACTGGCGTTTTCAATCCCACCCTTCGGCAGCTAGCATGCGATGTGCCTCATGGGGATGAGGCCCTGTGCGAGACGCGACATCCCATCGGGTTTCTTGCAAGTCTGGCCCAGGGGATCTGCGCGCAGTTGGCCAGGGGGCCATTGTCCGAGAAGACACTCGGCCACGTTGCGCGACGCGCGGAGAGGCCCTTCGCGACCGGCCCGAGGGCATGCGGCGCCAAGGGCTGGCGCGAGGCCTGGCGCGGCGGCGGCGACAGACCGGTTCGATGTGGCATTCGCTAATGTCTCAGAGGAGAACGATGCAGCAGCCGCAGCGCAGGGGTTTGAGCGGAGACTTTTCGGGGGCGTGCGGCTCTTCTTGCAGGGGGGGGCCTTGGCTCTGACAAGTATGTCGGTTTCTTTTCGTCGATGGTCGCGCCCCTGCGGTCGCGGCCCAGTGTCCGATTGATTTCGCGCCCCGGCTGGCACCGTTGATCGTCTGAGCCCCTTCCAAGGCACAAATATCGTTGTCCGTTCGCGGCAGGCGCGCGCAGCATGCGCGCCGCGGGCGGCGCGACGCGGAACGGCAAAGCATCGCGCCCCCGATTTGGGGGCAAGGGTCAGCGGCCAGATCGCAGCGACGCATGGGGGCGATTCTGACCAGCGCCCGCAATCAGGGCGTGGAGTTAACCGCGCAGTGCGCCCAGGTCAGGACCGCGCGCCGACCCGTCGAGAAATCCCGCGCGCCCCGAGGGCGTTCGCTGCGCGCAGAGGCATTGTGATCGGAAGGTTTCGGTGCCAGCGGGGGTTTTCACGCGCGCGCGTGGCGGGGGCTTCTCGCCGCGGCCAACCAAGGCCTCTCGCTGATTTGTTTAGCGAATTTGTTCACAGATGTGCGTTGGATTTTCCCGTGTTGTTTTGTTTGATTGTCCGGTTTTTTGCGATGGATTTTTGGCCCTGCACACGGGGCGGGGAGAGGGCGCGGAGGCAATGGGGGGGGAAGAGTTTTGCGGGGGGCGGACCAGCCCGACGGGTTGCCCCGACGGCGGCCCGATCGCACCCTAGCGGTGCGCGGTCTCGATTTCCTCAGACCATTGCGCCGCGTGCCTCTTCGTCGTCGCTGTCATCATCATCATTATTTCTGCTCCGCGTCGTCGTTTTCCTATTCGCGCTATGTTTTCTTATTTTCTCATCCCTTCTCTTCTTTCGCGCCTCTGGCCGAGAACTCTCCCCTGGCTGCTTTCGAGTGGGACATGTTTGTCGCTTCTCTTGCTTAGGGATCTCATGCACCTCCAATCCGCGAGCGTGGAAGAAGGAGGACGAGAACGGAGAATTGAAGGGAAAAGGGAACCATGATTCTGCATCTTCCCGCCTTCCGGGGTGCCCCGGGGGACCTTCAGGGTTGAAGTTATTGCAGCCCTTCGCGTTGCGAGATTATGAAAACCCCAAAGAACGACAGCGGTTTTCAACCGAAACGGCACGAGGAGGATCCAGAAGCCCCAAGTCCGACCGCGAAGATAAATAACAAGCCGAAATCCCAGACCAACAGTTTGTTTAAGGTATTGCAGCGTTCCGTTGAGCAAACCCCGCGGCGCCTCAGCGGATTTCAACCAAGACGCCACGAGGAGGATCCAGAAACCCCAGGTTCGACCGCGAAGATACATTCCAAGCCGCAAGCCGAAGCCACAACTTGGCATAAGCTCTTGCAGCGTTTCGTGTTGCGAAAGAGGGGCACACCCTACGGAACCACAGCGGAGCCCAATCAAAACGGCACGAAGAGGATCCAGAAGCCCCAAGCCGTCAACGCAAACCAAACAGTGGTTTAAGTGTTTGCAGCGCTCCATGTTGCGAAAGATGGGCAAATCCTGCGGAACCACAACGGATTCCAACCAAAACGGCGCGAGGGGGATCCAGAAGCCCCAAGTTCGACCACGAAGATAAAGTACAAGCCGTAAACCCAACCAAAATTTGGTTCAATCACTTGCAGCGTTTCGTGTTGCGAAAGGTAAGCAAAGCCTAAGGAACCACAGCGGATTTCAACCAAAGCCCCACAAGCAGGATCCAGAAGCCCCAAGTTCGATCACGAAGATAAAAACCAAGCAGTAGACCAAGACCACAACTTGACATCAGCTCTTGCTGCGTTTCGCGTTGCGAAAGGTAAGCAATTCCTGGGGGGCCACAGCGGATTCCAACCAAAACGCCACAAGCAGGATCCGGCCGTCTTTGGTGCCTCTTGGGCCGATTGGGATGACCCGTTCAGATTACCAACATGAAGTGCGGGACCCATGGGAAGGGCCCCGCACTTCATGTTGGTAATCCGAGCGGGTCATCGGCTACCTGTAACTGTCGTCACGCTTGGGCTCCCCAGACCTGAATTTGGAGGAAGCATCAAGCGGGAGTTTCGTCTGTGAGTGAATTCTGAGGAAGTCTCAGGCGGGCGCCCACTCCGCATGGGTCCCGCGCTTCATGTTGGTAATCCGAGCGGGCCATCCAAACCTTGCAACCGTCGTCAATTTTGGGCTCCTCAGGCATGAATATGGAGGAAGTATCAAGCGGGGGCCTCGTGTGTGAGCGATTTGCGAGGAAGTCTCAGGCAGGGGCCCCTCCGCATGGGTCCAGCAACTCATGTTGGTAATCCGAACGGGTCATCGGATTCCTGTAATTGTCGTCACTTTTTGGGTTCCTCAGCTCCTGCGGCCTGAATACGGGGGAAGTATCAGGCGGGAGTTTCGTCTGTGAGCGAAGTGCGGGTAGCCTCGTCTGAGCTGGTCGTCGGCAAAGTTGTTGTTGCCATGGGCCTGCGTGCCCGAAAGGGTGACTGAGAAG
The DNA here is from genome assembly GCA_963575745.1 of Prorocentrum cordatum. Taxonomy (NCBI): domain Eukaryota; class Dinophyceae; order Prorocentrales; family Prorocentraceae; genus Prorocentrum; species Prorocentrum cordatum. The sequence goes on from CAUYUJ010014610.1 coordinate 378,897, forward strand.
TGCGGCTAGCCTCGTCTGAGCTGGTCGTCGGCAAAGGTGTTGTTGTCATGGGCTTGCGCGCCCGAAAGGGTGATTGAGGAGCTGACGACGACGACGACGACGACGAGCCAGCGGCCGGGCGCAGGGGTAACCCCTTGTGTCCGAGCCGGGGGCGGCAAGTAACCCATCCTCGGCCGAATCGGGGGCAGTGGTCACCCCTTGTCTCCGGGCTGGCGGTGGTAACCCATATTCGGCCGAATCGGAGGCAGGGGTAGCCCCTTGCGTCCGGGCTGGGGGCGGTGACCCATCCTCGGCCGAATTTGGGGCAGGGGTAACCCCTTGTCTCCGGGCTGGCGGTGGTAACCCATCGTCGGCCGAATCGGGGGCAGGGGTAACCCATTGTCTCCGGTGGTAGAACCTTGAGTTGCAACCTAAGCCTGCCCCTAGGCATTTCAGAATGATTCCGAGTTTCCCCTGTTTGGTTTCAGACTGGTTTCAGACAGTCCTTTCTTTCAGCATTGAATAGCATGCTGGATATACTACTAGTAGTGAGGTTAATATAAAGAACACTTAGCTGTGTCTGTTGTATGTTAACATTGAGGTTGTAGTATGTTAGTAGTCAGTATACAGAATGGTTCATATGCATAACGTTAATATTGAGGTTGATTGGGGTTCGTATGTTGTAGTCTGTGTCACGTGGTAGCTCTCTTCGGGCACCCCGCTCTCGCATGAACATGAATTCGATCCCTCCCCCCCCCCCCCCCCCCCCCCCCCCCGCATGTCCGAGCGCGACACGCTATCCCATAATAAGTGCACGCTCCCAATTGGATACCGAGCATGAATTTCAATAGGGGGATTCGGTAGAAGCTTCCGACTCGGGAAACTCATAGGAGGGAGGGCGGAGCATAAAACTGGAAAAGGGGAGGAACATGGGGAAAGAATTGGATAGGGGAAATATCCGACAGCGGAGGATTAGGCGGAGGGTAACTAGTGCGTTTTAGCTTCAATCGGTTACGATGTCTTTGCGTCGTCACGTTTTGCACCACTCTGTCCGCAACCGTCCTGGCTCAAACAATTTACATGTCGGCTCATGCCGCGTTTTGACAGGAGCCACGGTTGCTACGCCACAAATTGCTTATGGATGGTACCGCTGGCTCTGCGTCCGAAAGTAATGAAGTTCTGATTGATGGTGGTGACGTGTCCGGCGATCCACAGGCAGTAGTCGTGCCGCACAGGATGCGCGCGGAAGTAGCTGGACGGCGGCGGGCAATCTTCCTTCTCGCTGTGCGTAATGCCGCCCTGTTCCCGAACTGGTGCCCACCAGATTTTCGCGGAGAGCTTGTGGAAGCGATTGGTTCCGTCTTCCTCAGTGGCGCCGTGCTCGCAGAGTGGACGTTGACATCGGATGCGGAAAATGATGAGATGACTTACATGGACAGTATAGCTCGCAAGGTGGTCTCTGCGCGGGAGGTGCACGGCAATGTCGTTTATTTAGCTGTGGGGCACTGCTCATTCGGGAACTGCATCACAGAGTGGCTGAGAGACGTGAGGCATCGCATATTTTCAATCCGAGTTTGTCCTCGATTGTGCGCTGCAACGCTTCAGAAGAGATGGCAAGTGTTTCATGCCGTGGCCGTGGCGAGAAAAATCAATAGAGATCGATTGTTCGGTGGTCCCTCGCCAGCTGAGCTCAGCAAGTTCAGAAGCGACGTGGATGCACTCGCTAGGGTCCAACATTGTGGTGTTGTTCAACGGCGCGCTCATTTCATCACTGCTATCCCAGTTGGAATCATACTGGATTGGCTCTGGGCGTCACGGCACCTCAAAGGTGCAGCCAATACCAATGACGCCAAGAGGGACTGGGTCAGGGTGTTCTCGTCGAGCGCGGACACTCGCGCAGCCATGCTGGAAGACTCGTCGGTCATGAGTCGCGAGACGCTCAGGCGTGCTCGCGTTCGGCTGGATTGCGTTGCGATGCTACTCGCCAGGGCCTTCATCGAACACCCCCGCCGACCATGCGAACTTGTGCATTTTCTGTGATGGGAGCCCCCAGTATAGAGGCCTTGAGCTCTTCGCGTCGACGCTCGACGTGCACTTACCTGGGCACCGCCGTCGCATCTTGTTGCCCATGGTTTCTTTGGCGGAGTGCTGCTTGGACACTCAAGGTATGGGGGGGCTCGTTAAATTTGCATGGGGGTCTGTAGTTGGATGCGTGTCCGAGCGCCTCGGGACCCGATGACAGCGACTGGGGCGGGGGAGGATGAGAGGTAGGCGGAAGGGGGGGGAACGCAGAGAGGAGGGGGGAGGCAATGGGAGGATGGGGGTCGACAGATGAGGAGAAGGATGCGAGGGGCGACGGGGGCGACGAGGGCGCGGGGGAGGACCGCGTCGAGGAACGAGAAAGGTATGCGCGAATGACGAGGCGGACGGGAGGGCGCATGCGATCGGGACAAGGCCGCCCCACCCCGCCCCCCATTGAGACCCGGATGCAAATTTGGCGCCCCCATCTGCGAAGGGAAAGTTGCTGCTCTTGTTTGGCAATTATTCCTCGTTGTTGGCCTGGCTCTGCTCCGCCCACTGTGCAATCGAGCATTGTCGATCACCGCTGACATGGGCGCGGAGAGCATAATTCCAAACATTCACGATATGCTGCCACAGCTGCTCCGATATTACGGATGCCCCCTGCCAAGCTTGCCCGCGAGGGCGGGCGCATTGTTCCCCAGAGCGTTGCACATCCGAGGGTGGCGTCACACATGGGATTAAGTAAGTGATGCAAACTGCCCTCAATGGCTGCGGGTTCTGGCCAGGCCTCCTCGTGAACTTGAAAGCGATGGTGGCGTTCTTCCGCGACGCATCCAACGTGCAAGAACTTGTGCGGCACTTGCAGAGACGCGGCCGTGCGGGCGCTGCCCAGGTCCTCGGCGAGGTATCGCTGGCGCCGTTTGCAGCGTGGCGTTGGCGCACCTTGCATCGCGAGCTGAAAGCATTGGGTAAAGTGTTGGGCACGCTACGCGATGACTTCGACGTGGCTTGGTTTGCGTTCGGTGACGCCGTCGGTGTACAGAGAGTTGCTGCGGCATTAGGCAGCGCAGAATTGATGTGCCAATTCCACCGTATATCTGACTACACTGAGTGGATCGATTATGCTATGGGATGGATTGGGAAGTGCGTCTGCCACCCCGACGATTCGCGTGCATGTTGGTGGCGCGGTCGTCGATTGAACTTAGCAGGGGATTTCTTATCGGACACGCTGGCGGAGATGCTTACGTTGGTGAATTCTTTTACGGCTGGTATGTTCCAAGGCGGTGTCTTTTTGTTTGGCGTAAGCATTGCACCCCCGCTCGGGAGTTAGGGTTTCTTGAATGCACGTGCCCGCGCACTCCCCGCCCGCGTTGCGCAATGCCGAGGGCGCCCACTATCGCAGCGCCGCAACTTAAGTGGACGATGGCAGTTGGATCTGCGGCTAGCGGAAGCGTCAGTTAAATAAGGGGGAGGTGCCGAAGGCGAGGCGAGGTGGGAGGTCGGAAGAGATAGGATGAGGGGGAGGGACATGGCGACGGGGAGGGACGATGAGGGCCAGTGGGAAGGGGGGGGGGGGGGGGTGGGGGCGGGGGGGGGGGGGGTGGGGGTGGGGGCGTATTGGGGATGAGGGGGCGGGGATGAGGATAATGTGCGCGTGGTAAGGGCACCTCTGCATTCATCCACCCCCTGCCACACAGAAAGACACCTCACACTCACATAGGCGACGTGCGCCTTTGGCAGCATGTATCTGGATTATGGCGCCTTACTGTTCACCTGGCTAAGCGAGCCTTCCACTACCTTGACACGCTGCCATGGCTACTGGCTCGATTGGACAAGCCTGGAGTGCAGGACACCTGCATTGCCCGATTTGGCCAAGCACGCCCTGACCAACATCATTATGTGACGCGTGAGTTCCTCGACGCAACGTTCCCGGACAACTTGAGGGCTGACGTCGACCACATATCCCCCAATGGTGGTAATCTTATGCCGTGTCTACGGCGCGCGCTGGATGGGCTTCATGCTATTCCCATGGACGACGTCTTTGCTGAACGCCCCCACGCCCGCGCCAAGAGGGCGTCATTAGGAGTACCGCACCACGGGTTTCCTTGGACGGCATCTACGAGCAGGTTGCTGCATAACCTCAACGACGCTGATGAGATCCCTGTAGGTTTCCCCGTGAACTTGCAAACTGAGTGGGGCAGGTATTCCAGCGTCATCAAATTCAGGCGCGCATGGCGACCTGCACGGACAAAACCGAAGAATGTCATTCATCGCGTGTACCACTTGAACGCCCCGTGCGACGTCGACTCGGAGAGCGACCCTGCCGATGCCGACGACGACGAGCCACCTGGGCCTGGACCTGGCCACGACCACTCCCACGACAGAAACACAGACGACGACGGAGACAGTGCTGGGGGCGGCGAGGGCCCAGGCGACCCTGGGCGCAAGCGCCCCAGGAAGCGGCGTAAAGGCAATGATGACGATAAGCACGGCAAGGATGACAAGCAAGGTGGGGGTGCCAGCTCATCTGGGGCACCGTCATTGGTTCGGTCTACCAGGGAACGTACATTACTCCGTGAATGGCTTTACGCATCCCTGGAGGTGTACACCTACATCACCATAACAGTCCCGTCTGAGTTACACAGCGACGGACCCGAGACTGCAATCCCCTACCAAGTGCTCGACAAAAGTACCAACAGGAAGCAGGTTCAGACATTCGACGAGGCCGACGAGCAGCTCCCTGAGCTCGGTAACGCGGCTGCCCAGAGGATGGAGAAGTGGACCCCCGACCTGGACCGTCTCACAGGTTTGCCTCCAGAGCTTGACGTCTACGCACGGGATGATCCAACCGCAGTGGACGTCCTGCTCATGACTGGAAACTACTGCAATGGGACGCGCGGGAATCAGAGGTCGACGGGTGCATCGCGCTCTTCGACGCCCACCCACTTCACTCGAAGCGACGGTTGAGCGAGAAGGGAGCACCGTTTCTTGCATTAGTCGATGCTCTTGAAGGCAGAGGTTGCGCGGGCGCGCCCCACCACGTCGCGCGCCAACCTGGCAACAAGGACCTGTACGACACCAGGGTGAAATTCAAGACGTACCTCAAATGCGTGCTTATGAAGGACGAGTTGTTCGATAGGGGCTGCTTTTCGTTCGACAGTTCGCAACTATCCATATATTACGAAGTTCTGTTGAAACTACCCTCCGTCAGCCCAGGGCTTACCGCGCTGGAGTACCGACAGCTACTGGGGCGCAAGGACGCGCCACCCAATGCTGCCATGATGGAGTTGCTGGACAACCGGGCGGCGATACTGCCAGTGATCAAGGAGCCGCGGAAACCGAAACAGAGCGGAAGAACCGCCACCTGAGCAGCAACCAAGTGCATCGTCGTCCTCTGAGCGGCCAGCGGCGGACCCCCCAACTGCGGCGATTGGTGCTTCCTCCACTGGGCCTATGCCCAAGATCGACGTAAGCGTAGGTGAGTTGGAACTTGCAGAAGACGGTTTCCCTATGTATTTGCACGGGTGCAGGCTCAAGCGGGAAGTCGATGAGGTGGGGCGGGTCGGCTTGAGGGTGGCGTGCCCGAATGCTGACCATTGCAATGCTGGCGTGTGCTCGAAGTACCGATCCATTACGATAGACGTTGCGAAGTTCGGACAGCGCGCGCCAGTGCTTTACCTCGGTGCATGGACCGATCGAGCCAGCACCGACAGCTTTGGCACTCATAAATGGTACAAGCCAACTCACAAGGACATTGCCGCGTATATTGAGAAGTATCCACATGCAGTGGGCTGAGCAGCGTCATCACATCATACAGCATCCCTCCTTCACCCCTCCCACCTCACCCTATCCCTCCTCGCCCCCGCCTCCTCCTCCTCCCCCTCCTCCTCCTCCTCCGCCCTCGGTCCTCCATTGCCCCTCCTCCGCCGCCCCTCCACTGCCCTCCGTGCGCGTGCGTCTGAGTGCGAATAATGTGCCGTGCCAAGCCGTGCGCGAGCTGCTGTGTGAGTGTGAATGCGAAGATGTGCGCGAGTGGCGGCGCAATGTCCTACTTTGGGCGCGAGCGTGAAGCATTGCGCGCTCGTGTCGGGACGCGCGTGCACCCCCGCACCCCCAATCTAGTCCTCCTCTTCCTCCTCCTCCTCATCCCCCTCATCCTCCTTGATTCCCCTTTCTCCTCCTCCGAAAGGGCCTCCGAGATCCCCCGTCTCACCACCCCATCCCCCCCCCTACCAACGTAACGACGTCCTCCTCCTTCTCCCCTCACATCCTCCCTCCTACTCGCCCTCCTCATCCTCCTCCTTCCCCACCATTGATCATGTTCATGCCCCCATCCTCGTCTCTACCTCTCCGAATTCTCCCCTCCCCCTCCCCTCTCCCCCGCAGCCCCGTTGGTTCCTTTCCCAACAGCATTTCAGTCGACAATCGAGTCGCCATGTTGGCCCAGAGCAACGTCCACTAAGTCGTGGCCGGTCGCTTGTCGGCCCTGTCCGGCCTAGAAGCGATAATCGTCGCAATTCCGAGGCTAACCGACTGCTCCAGAGTCCCCTGGGGCCCCGAGCGACCCTGCACCTTGTCAGCGCGCCGTTCATCCGGGGAGTTCAAGTGTCATGCAAGGAGCTGTGCTGAAAAAGGTTTGATGATAAGACTTTGTCTTGGGACTCCAACTCCTACTCCAACTCCTCCTCCTCCTCCTCCTCATCCTCATGCTCCCCTTCCTCGTCCTCCATATCCTCCTGCCTCCTCCTCATGCCTCCTCCTCCAGACACTTTCCGCCCCAGCCTCAGATCGCACAGGGGGTGGGCGGCCCCCCCCCCCCTCCCAGTCCCGCAGACGCGTGACCATCAGTCCTCGCAACTGCCGCCGACAGCGCTCGCGGACAGCGTTTAGGGTCACGCTTGGAACGCCCCCCCCCCCCAAAACAGGGCGATCGTTGACGTGACAAACTCGTGTACACCAAGGCTCCCACCACGAACGGTGACGAGGCAAGGTCGTAACACCAAGGCTCCCACACGATCATGACGTAAACGTTTCACGAAACCAAGCTCCCGATAGCGAGCGGCAGGCGGAGAAGAGGAAATGACGAGGAGAGACAGGATGACGGATGAGGAGTCAGGATGAGGAATGATGAGGGGGGGGGGGTAGGATGAGGATGCGGAGGGGGGGAGCGATCAGGAGCGATCAGATGAAAGGACAGCGTACGGCGCCATGGCCATCGGTGACCTGGCCCGCTTGAGGGTTAAAACTGAGGCCACAGCTTGGCCTCAGTTTTAACCCTCGGAAGTGGCAACTGGAGCCACTCCCTCGGGGGGTGAGGACGCGACCGATGAGAGGAGGAGGAGAGTGTAGGGGAGGAGGCAGGAGGAGGAAGAGAAGGAGGAGAGGAGGAGGAGGGGGAGGGCCCGGAGGAGGAAAGGAGGAGGAAATCATGAGGATAGGGTAGAGGAGGGATGGGGTGTGAGAGGGAAGAGGGGGGGGTGGGGGGTGGGAAAAAAGAAAGGGTGAGTAGGAGGAGGAGGAGGAGGGGGAGAAAGAGAAATAGGAGGAGGAGGAGGAGGAGGAGGAGGAGGAGGAGGAGGAGGAGGAGGAGAGGTCCTTTTCGGCTTCATTCGGGCAAGTCAACAACAATAGTCTGATGGATCAAGGCAGTGTTGAACCAGGGCAGCGTGGCTGACTCGTGATGCGCTAGCACTCAAATACATGGAAAAACCTGAAACCAGCTGAAACCACCTGACACCAGTCTGAAACCAGTCTGACACCAGCTGAAACCATCTGAAACCAGTCTGAAACCAGCTGAAACCAGTCTGAAACCAATCTGAAACCAACCTGAAACCAACCTGAAACCAGTCTGAAACCAGTCTGAAACCAGTCTGAAACCAACCTGAAACCACTCAGGACACCAGTCTGAAACCAGTCTGAGTCGCGTTGTTGCAATATGAATAGTGCTGCGCCAACGAAGCGGTGACCACAGGCCCTGGGCCAAGTTAGTTGTCGTGGCTCGGCGCGCTCAGTCGGGGTACGATCGACCCATTGTGTGTCGGGGTGCGCAGCCCGCCACGATGCGCTAGACCAGATCCTCGGCGGTTGTGGGGTGCCCCAACGCGCAACTGCGCCTCCCTATGTCGCGCGTGCCTTCCGATGCGTCTGTCTCTGCGCAAATCCTCCGTCGGCGCGGGCGCCCCTGCCAGACTGCGCAACTGGCCCCGTTGTTTGCCTTCAGGCCGACTCCTCGTTTATATTAATATTGGTCTACTTCTTCAATGGCCCGACCCCCCCCCCCCCCCATCCCCACGACATCCGTGAAGGCCGCGACTTCGCTGAACCTCGCTTGGCGTCGTTGCTGAACTTCATTGACCTGGCCATTGGCCAACGGCACGCTAACGACGTGTAACCCACTGGCACAACGAAATCATTCCCGCGCTTCCCGCGCACCCAATCGCAATGACAATATCGCCGATACTTACTGCGTTGTGGCCGCCGCGTGAATGACGCAAACTCGAAACGCGACCCCCCCCCCATTCACCCCCTGTCCTCCCGTGGAACATCTGGACATCCGCGACGGACCGCCTCGGCGGCGCTGTGTATGGACTACATTGGCATTGACAACTTCACGCGAGCCGCGTGAAACACCATGATCGCTCGCCCCTGGTCACCATGCTCACGCGTATCTGATGCGGGGGGGGGGGGGCATCGGCCACCTGCTGATTGCTGATTACCCTCTTCCACCTCCTGCCCCCGCCGCGCGAGCCCCGTGTGCGCTGACAGCGGCGCCTGGTGGTGGTGGCGGTGGTGGTGGTCGCGGCTGTGGTTGTGCTGGTGGTGGTAGCGCGTGCAATTTCTTTTTTGGGGAGGGGGGTGCTCTTGGCGAGCGACCTCCCTGCCCCTCACCTCGTCGCAGCGCCATGCTTTCCGCTTCATCAAGGCCCGCGCCCGCGAACGAACTGGCGCTGAGCCTTGACGCAAAGTCGGGTCCTTGAACCCTCCGCACCCGCGCGCACTCGCGAATTCAAGGCCGCGCGCATCGGAACCGTGTCGGGCATGTCTGTGCCGTTCGCGTTTGTCGCCGTGCCGATCACACCGCAATTGGTACCGCCCCCTTGCTTGCCCTGCCCCGTCGAGGCCTGTGTTGTTCGGTCCGCCATGCCGCTGCGTTCCGCCTGCATGGCCGCAGCGGCCATTCGCCGAACTTCAGGCGATGATCGCAACTTCCCGATCCAAGCCTGCAAGCGGTGGCTGGGTGCGTGTCTGCGGCGCGGCTGGCGCAGCAACCTCGCCGCGCTAGCATCGACGCCGCGCGATCTGCCCCAGCCCCAGCCCCCCGTCCCCCCGCCCCGTGACTCCAGCCGAATGGTTTCGTGGGCGAGCCCATAGTGTGCGCCCTAATGATCGAGCTTGGTCCGACACTCGCACGATTCGAACACGCGCCCAATGACGGGGCAATGTTTGGAGGGGGGGGATGCTAGTCCGTGCTCCGCAGGGAGCAGTAACCAAATGCCTCGGGCTCTAATCAGCCTAAGCTTGTTCGGGCCTGCCCCCCCCCCCCCCCTTCCCCCCCCCCCCACCCCCTCCCGCAGCGCCGAAGTTTGCACGCTCGCATGCGCGCGATTGCTCAGAACCAATCGGGAATGGGGGGGGGGGTCGCCGAGGGGTGATGTGTGCGCTTTGGGTTTCCTTGGGTCCGCTCGCGGGATGGAGTCAGTCTTCGCCCCACACACACACACGCACGCACGCACACACACACACACACACACACACACACACACACACACACACGCGCACGCACAAACGCACACACCACCTCACCACCGCAACCCCGCCCGCCACCACCACCACCTGCGGGCAACGCGCCCTCCGACCGAGCTGGGTCTGGGTCGCACGTTACACGGGGCCTCGGCGGCGCTGGATTGAACGCGGGGCACGTGCTATCCATCAGGAGATCCCGAGACATATTGGAGACCATTTGCATTGCTTGCGTTGAATTGTGCAGCGTGGCAAAAAAGGAGGATCGGGGAGGAGGAACCTATATGCGATGATGATGTCAATGGGCGGACTATCGGGCGGGGACAGGATATGCTGGGATTAGAACAGTGGCAAAACGGTGGCCGAGTAGGAAACAACATATTTGTTGTCCGCTGGGGCGTCTGGGAAGTGCGGTTAGTGCGTGTAGGGTTTGCGCGCGAGTGGCACCATGTTGTTTCCTCAATCCCACCCGCCGCATTGGCCTGCAGCCTGTTTGCCCCCCCCTGCTTTCTGAGAGTAGCATTCTTGAAGCTCTTGAAGCTTCCGAGCGTGCCAACGCACTCACTCACACGCACCCCCCCGCCCCCCCCCCGTTGTGCCTGGAAGGGGCGCCGTGCTGTCTACGTGACCTTCTGTCGCCAAGGGATCTAGGCGGCAGAGGTGCAGCCCACGCGTCGCTCACTTTTGGCTCGAATATTTTACAAGAGGAACTGTTCGTCTTGTCTTGCGTCAGCGACCTTTGCCAGCGTCGCGCGTCTTTTTACTTCTTCTCGGGGTTGCTGCCTGATGTCGGGGTCGGAGGTCGAGGCGCCCATGTGTTGGGTGTGCGGCGAGTCTGGCCCGACGTGCTTTTTCCAGAGGCACGAGGTGCACGCCCACTGCCGCAGCGGCTGGCGCGCCTGTTACAGGGCGGTCGGGGACAACAAGAAGGAAAAAGAGAAACTTGACACGCTGAAGAACGAGGACCCCCAGGCGTTCAAGCAGAACATTCTCCCGTGGGTCCAGAAGCCTGGCTCTCAAACCAACCCTCGCCCGCAGCTGAGGCGGGATCTGGCCCAAGAGCTCAGGCAGGAGTACGAGGAGGACTACGCAGACAGCTTCGACGAGGAAGAGACCCCCAAGCTAAAGCTGAACGAGACTCGGTTCATCAGCTACGTTGGGTTCTGGGACAGGGTCAAGCCCGACGAAGCCGCTCAACGTTTCCGTGAGGCGATGGCTTCTTATACATCCAACCACGCACCCCCACGCACTACCCCATTACCCCATTGGCTCCTTGGCCCCACCCCACCACGTGCCCCACCCCCCCGTACCCCGCAGCACCCTTGTAAAAAATCCGAAGGTGGAAAGAAGGGGGAAGGGAGGTTGGGGCCAACTGAAACGCGGGGCGGCAGTGCGTGGCGGGGTGTATGAGGAGCCACCGATGTTCCCAGGCCCACATCGAGCAGCACGGGCACTCGCCGAGACATGGCCCTGGCTGGGTCTGGGTCGATGATAACGAGAAGAAGTCGTCCAAGAAAAAATCTGGTCACAAGTCGGGGGGGATGAGG
>CAUYUJ010014611.1:5000-62500 GCA_963575745.1 Prorocentrum cordatum
GCGCTCGTTGGGGCGTTCGCTTTGCGCTCGCGTGTTCAGGGGGTCGCGCGTTGGCTCGTGGGGAGGAAAGCGCGGGATTGTATGGAAATTCGTTAAGATTTTTCAGATGCGTAGAAGGACAAGACCATCGCGATTTTTTGAAATTGTTTTTGGGGGTTCGTCGGGCTGTTCGCATTGCGCGCGCGCTATCGGACTGTCGCACGTGGATCGGGGGCTCAGAAGGACAGGGCCATCGCGAAATTTCGAAACTGCGTTCTGCGCTCGTCGGAGCGTTCGCTTTGCGCTCGCGTGTTCCGGGGGTCGCGCGTTGGCTGGTGAGGAGGAAAGCGCGGGTTTGAATGGAAATCCGGAAAGATTTTTCAGATGCGTAGAAGGACAAGACCATCGCGATTTCTTAAAATTGTTGTCGGGGGTGCGTTGGGTGGCCGCCTCGCGGATGCGCTACCGGACCGTCGCCAGTAGGTCGTTGGCTTAGAAAGATAGCGGCATCGCGAAATTTCTTTGGGATTGTGTTTTGCGTTCGTTGGAGCGTTCGCTCTGCGCGCGCGCGCGTGTTCTGTGGGTCGGACGTTGGCCGGTGGGGAGGAAAGCCCGGGAGTGGGCGGAAATTCGCCGGGAGTTTTCGAGTGCGTCGAAGACAAGACCATCGCGGATTTTTTTGTATTTTTTTGGGGGATGGGCCGGGCCGCCCGTTGAGCTTCAGTCGCGCATTGCCCGTTCACCTCCTGACCGCCTGCCCGCTTTGGTTTGTGTTGTTTTCTATGCCAAAAGCATTTCTGGAAAAAGGCGCGCGTTTTGATATTCATGCGAACGTCCTATTGATTGGCCACGACATCGCTGCGAGGGAGGAGCGGGGAGACCCCCGAGATTTTCATTGCAGAATCTCGGGGGTCTCCCGCTTTTTTGCGGTTTCCTATAGCGACGTGAAAAAAAACGACGGACATCCAGAACGCACGGCTGCTCCAACCCATAGGACGTCATCGACATTTTCGGGCCTTTGCGAATTTTGACACAAAGACCCCCCCCAACAAACAGCACCCCAAAGCACCTTCCAACCTTCACTTGGAACCTCCACTTGAAACCTCCGCCGCCCCTCCCTGTCTCTAACTATTGTCATATTGTCTCTCCCCCCTCTTGCGCCCTCCCGTTCGCTCCTGCTTCCTCCTGCCTCCTCTCTTCTTTCCCTCCCTGTGCTCAGTATTCTCTTTTCCTCCTCCTGATCCTGTGCCGCCCGTTGTAGACTGAAGCTCCAGCGCCTGTGGACGCTCCCCTCCCTCGTTCTCGGCCTCCTCCGCCTGCCCTCCCCCCTCCGGCCCCGAATGTCTGTCATGGTCTGCGTGCCACGCGCAAACGCAAACGGCACTGCAGGCGCTGCCGGCCTGAAGTCGGGCCTGTGCCTCTACAGGGGGAATCTTCAAACACAGTCAAAAGATCGTCTGGGGACAATTTTTTGAATACTTTTTGACCATTTGGGGGTACGGTAGGTTCGTGCCGTGTCGACCGGCGGCGACCCCGCCAGCGGCGTTCAACGTTGAACGCCGCGAGCGACCCAAAATCGCTCGATGCAAAACGATTTAGACGTTTCGGAAACGGCCGATCGTTCAAGGCTGAACGATCCCCGCGGTGTCAGAAACCAGCGCCGAAGTCGGCACGACGCGAACCTAACGTATCTTTGTAGTATCTTTTATTTTTCGTGGAAGCTCCCCCTTTAGGGGGACACGCCCGACGTCACGCGGGCCGACTCCGGCCTGTCTGCTCGGCCCGGGCTCGCGCGCCAGCCGCCGCGGAGCGGCTCCGGGCCTGGCCGGGCGCCGCAGTGCCCGGCCACGGCATGGAACTGGATCTCGAGCTGGCGAGTGCACGCGCCCAGCGTTTCCTCTTTTTCCGTTCGGTCTCCTGCCCATCCTCCCCTCCTCCTCCTCCTTTTCCTCCTTCCTCCTCCTCCTCCTCCTCCTCCTCCTCCTCCTCCGCCTCCTCCCCTGCCTCCCCCTCCCCCTCGTCCTCTTCCCCCTCCTTCCCCTCCTCCTCCTCCTTCTCCTCCTCTTCCTCCTCCTCCTCATCCCCCTCCTCCTCCTCCTCCTTTTTCCCGCCGTCGGCGTGGTCGGTTCCAGGGCATGTCTCTCTCACTTGCGATCGGCAGGGCGTCTGAAAAGGCGGGCAGTGCCAGGCTTCTCTTCGGTTGTCGCTGTGTCGAGCCCGGTTATTGAGTGGTCGTCTGGACCATGGGGGATGCACGCACAACGCCATTGTTCCTCTTCCTCCTCATCCTTCTCCTCCTCCTCTTCCTCATCTCCTCCTTTTAACCCTCGTCCTAGACCTGCGGGATGTCCGTGCACCGATTTCAGGACATCGGCATGTGCCCTGCCCCAGTTCAGGGTTTTTCATTCGGGCCTGCCGGGTAGAACGTGGGTGAGTGCACGTGGCAATTGGCAGCCTGACTGTGGAGACATCGTGCTGGGGTCGTTGGTTGGTGCTTCGCGTGTTCCCTTCCCTTCTGTTTCAAGCAAATGTTCTTCGTGTTTGCTGGATGTTCTTTTCCGTCCTGGGTAAGGGTACCCTCGAATGCTCTTTAGTTTGGCCGGTGGAGTGTCTCATGCTCTTGAAGGATGTTTCGGGGGAGCGTAAGACCCGGGTTTGCCAGGACTCGGGTTCGCCATCGTTTTTTGACGACCGCGCCTCGGATTTTGACGAGGAGGAGTTTCGTGGGATGTCTGCAGCGGGAGGCCTCGTCAAAATGCAGGCTCGGCCTCGTCATTTTTTTGACGACCTCGTCGGGGATTTCCGAGTCCCCCGTACCCAGGTTTTACGTCTCCCCGAATGTTATTTGTCCAAGATCGGGCTGTACTTTGCGCTTCTCCTGCACCTCCTTGTCCCCGCCCCCCCCCCCTCGTCCTTCACTTCCCGTGGAGCCATCTTGCCGCAGACCCTGAGCACTCAGGATCGGGTGGGGTGGCCGGGGCGTCAGACTCTCCCCACCCACCAAACCACCCCAACCCAACCCGAAGGCTCGGATTTGCCCTCGATTTCTAGTTGGGGGGGGGGTCCGGGAACATCGAAAAAACATATATGGAGCCCATACCCCCCCCCAACCCGAAATTCGGGTCTTCGGGTTGGGTTGGGGTGGTCTGGTAGGTAGTCAGACTCCAGGCGCGCCTTCCCCTCCTCCCATCGGGCGTGCAAGAGCTCTCCTGCCGGCCCGCACGATCGGCTCTGGCAGACTCCCAGCTGCCCCGATGGCGCATCCACGTGTTGCCAGAGGGCGTCCTGGGCCGACCCTCCTCCTCCTCCTCCTCCCTCCTCCTCCTCCTCCTCCTCCTCCTCCTCCTCCTCCTCCTCCTCCTCCTCCTCCCTCCTCCTCCTCCTCCTCTCTCCTCCCTCCTCCTCCTCCTCCCTCCTTCCTCCTCCTCCTCCTCCTCCTCCTCCTCCTCCTCCTCCTCCTCCTCCTCTTCTCGTCCAACCTTCACTTGGATGATGGTGATGATGATGATGATGATGATGATGATGATGATGATGATGATGATGATGATGATGATGATGATGACGACCGACTGGCTCAAATGGCCCCCGCAGCCTCCAAGATGGCCACACGACGCCCCAAGAGGCCCCCATGGTGGCTCCAAGAGGGTCCCGCCACGGCCCAAGAGGGCTCCAAGACGCTCGAGATGGCCTCCAAGACGGCGCCGCGACGCAGCCCAGCGACGGCACCTCGACCAGACAGAGGACGAAGTCCTTGAGATTTCGAGCTATCAGAGGACCCCGATCAAGAAGCCCCCGGGCTCGGAGACTCCGAGCTATCAGCAGATCTCCGTAGCATCTATCGGTTCAAGCTTCAGCAGCTTACGCGACGACTTCCCAGGCAACAGCTCATATCGTCGTCGTCGTCGTCGTCGTCGTCGTCGTCGTCGTCGTCGTCGTCGTCGTCGTCGTCGTCGTCGCCGTCGTCGTCGTCGTCGTCGTCGTCGTCGTCGTCGTCGTCGTCGTCGTCGGCAGCGTGATGTCCGCGCTCGGCGCCGCGATGTCCCCGGAGCCGGAGCGGCGGCGCGCCGCCGACGGCGCGGCTTACACCCGCCTCGAGTTTGAGCAGCACTACGGCGTGAGCCGCGGGCGCCGCGAGTGGGATCAGGCATCTCCGTGCGAGATCCCCTCCGAGCTCGTGGATGTCGGCCCCCTTGCCATCGCCCCCTTCGCGGCCGACCGGGCGTCCGCGGGCGAGGGTTTCTTTCTGGACGGCGACGCGTTCATGATCGGGCCGGAGTCGTACGGGTACGTCTACATGGCCACGACTGCGACCTGGCACGGGTATCCCATGTACCAGTGCCATCGCGGTCGCGATTCGAAGCCCGGCGTCCTCTTCCTGCTGTTCAATGGCGCGCGCTGGGAGGCCGGCC
This sequence comes from Prorocentrum cordatum, assembly GCA_963575745.1. Lineage (NCBI taxonomy): Eukaryota > Dinophyceae > Prorocentrales > Prorocentraceae > Prorocentrum > Prorocentrum cordatum. The sequence goes on from CAUYUJ010014611.1 coordinate 9,389, forward strand.
ACGTCGCGGGGCTTGCTCCCAACTCGGCCGAGGAGGTTGCGCAGCGGATGCAGCCTGCCTTCCGCGGCCCCATCGGCGAGGACATCCGCGCGGCTGGCCGGCACCTGTGGGAGTGCTTCGACGACCGCCGGGGGGCGTGGTACCCGCCTTCCAGCTTCCGCACCACGGCGCTGCGGGGGCCTGAGTGAGGCGCGCGGGCTCCGACGTCGCCGCGGGCCGGACGACCCGCGCGCGTCGCCGGGACTCCTCAGGGACGACCGGCGCGCGTCGCGGGGACTCCTGCGCTGCGCATGTCATCGGCCGCCGGCCTTTTTCGTCTGCGCGCCGCGGACGGCCCCCCCGCGCGTTGCCGGGGCGCTCGCGCGCTGCTCTGTCCGGCGCCTGGCTCGTTGTGAGCCGCTTGCTTCTGTTCTGCCCCGCGCCGCGGACGACCCGCGCGCGTCGCCGGGACTCCTCCGGGACGACCGGCGCGCGTCGCGGGGACTCCGCGGCGCGCTCTGCCAAGAGCTGCCAGCGTGGGCGTCTTCCGCAAAAAGCTGCTGCCGGATTTCCCTGGGTCTCTGAGGGGGGCGCGTTCGCCGTGGCGGCGCGTGGGCACCCCCCCCGCGATCGCCCGTCGCTCGCCGCGGATTATCTTGGAAGCTCGGGAGGCGGCCCTGGGGTCCAGAGCCATCGTTTACATATCGGGTGTCGGGAGATTTCCACATTCTCGCCTGCTCAGCGTGGACTGCCGAGATCGCTTCGAGATCGCGTCGAGAGGACAGGCCACCCCAGGAAATATCCAAGGCGATTGAGAGACGGCCCGGAGGGGGGCTCGAGAACCCGCGAGACGGCGCCAGCGTCGCCGAAGTCTTCCGTCGCCATTCGGGATCAGGAGCGCGAGGTGCCCCGCTGTTTCTCGCTCGGAACGAGTCGCGGGGACTCCGCGCGGCGCCGGCGCCTCCACCAGGACGACCCTCGCTGGTTGCTGGGACTCCCTCCGGGGACGACCGGCGCGAGTCGAGGGGGGCTCCGGGCGGCATGGCGCTCGGCGGGTCGGGGTCCTGGGCGGCGCGCCTGCGGGCGCATGCTGGGTGCGAGGACGCCCTGGCGGGAGTGGGGCTGCAGACGGCGGCGGGCCAAGCAGGGTACGAGAGCAGCCTGCTCTCGGTGCCAGGCTTCCTCCAGGCCCACGTCGCGCGCCAGTGGTTCCACGAGCTGGCGAGCATCGCGCATCGGGACGCAGTCTTCATCGGCCGCAGCCCGGAGACGCCGTCCACGTTCGTCGACCCGTTGCCGTGGAGGTGCCGCACGGCGCAGTACTTCCGCGAGAAGTGTATCTGCAAATACGACTACGCAGGCCAGCCTTGAACGACCCCCCCTCGCTCCTCCGGGCGCGTCCCCGCGCGGCCCCCCCCCCCCCCACCCCCCATCGCTGCCGTCGCCCCCCGCGCTTCCTCCGCAGGCACCGCCAAGCACTCCTCGCACACGTACGGCCCGGCCAGTTTCTTTTGGAAGGTCGAGGATTTCTTGATGGAGGCCATGGGGCTCGCGTCGCGCGAGGAGGTCCCAGACCTCTGGGTCGTCAATGTTTACGACGACCCCGCCAGGCACATCCGTCGTCGTCGCTGGCGCCGTCGTCGTCGACGCCATCGTCGTCGCCGTCGTCGCCGTAGATCGTTCGAGGTCGGAGGGCCGAAGACTTTGGGAGTTCTCGAAGCGTCGGCGCCGGGCTCGCGCGGGCCCCCCGCGAGCCCGGCGCCGAACAGCAGCCCTCGGGGGCTCGAGGTGCACGCCGCCGCCGCCGCTGCCGTCGTCGTCGTCGTCGTCGTCGTCGTGGTCGCGGTTCTCGCCCACCAGGCACATCGCCTGGCACAGCGACGACGACGACCTCTTCGACGCGATCCGCAGCCCCGCGGACATCGTGTCGCTCTCCCTCGGCGCCGACGGCCTGTTCGCTTTCCAGGTCAAGCCGAGGGGCCCGCTGGCCAGCGACGTGCTCGGCGCGCAGGAGCGGGGCATCCGCGGCGCCGTGGCCCTGGCGTCGGGGACGCTGGCTCTAATGTCCGGGCGTTTCCAGCGGGACTTCCAGCACGCGACCATCCCGAGCTGCGAGTGGGACACCAGCTGGGCCGCGAGCTTGCCGGCGAGGCAGCGCTGCCGCGTCGCGCCGGGTCCAGGGGCGCCCCGCATCAACCTCACTGGCCGGTGGGTGCGGAGGTCCGAGGGGAAAGAAGCGACGCCGCCCTCGCCACTTGGGGATGGGGCGGGGGCGGGGGGGGCACTTCCCACGAGGAGGTCCACGATGCCTTTCCGGGCTGGAACTCGAGGGTGTCTCGAACGGGAGGGGGGCGAATGCAACGCCACGAGGGAGAATCCGCCTGGGCCTTACGCCCTGGTGATGGCGGCGTCGCTTTCCCCCGTTCCCTCGAAGGCAGAACGCGGCGTGCCCGAGGCACAAGGGCCCTTCGCCGATGGCGGCGTTCCTGCAGCCAGCGCCAGCGCCCGCGCCGGCGCGCCCGCCCGCGCCCCCTCCGGGCGACGGCGAGGCGGTGCAGCGGCTTCAGGCGGAGGTGGGCGGGCTGCGGGCGCAGGTAGCGACGCTCACCGCCGACGTTGACCGCAGGCGGTCCGCGGAGCTGGACTACCTACAGTCATTTCGCGAGCTCCAGGGCAAGCTGCTGCGAGCCGAGGAGGAGCTGGCGAACGCGCAGGCTACCGCCCAGGTGAGCGACGCCTGAAAACCTCAGAGATCCGACGTCATGAAAAATTCGTGACGGCGGTTTTTCGCTGCTTTCAGTCCCGGAGGCCCTCAACGGGTTTTTGGACCGTCAAAAATCAACTCAGGGCGAGAAACCGGCCCCGGGGAAGTTGTCGAGACCTCCGGGGACTTCCGGGGGCCACGCGTCGAAAAGTTCATGACATCGAATGTCTGGGACTGGGTCGACCGCGCGGACATGGCGCGCGAGTTGCCCGCGTAAGGTCGCACGGAGCGCCGCGCCGCTGCCCCGTGCGCCGCGGAATTGACTGGCCCGCGCGAGCCACCGCGCAGGGTGCAGCGCCGCCGCGCATGAGACCCTGTCTTCTCCGTCGCTCAGGCAGACGCGCGCGGGCCCGCCGCCGCCTCTGCGCCGGCGAGCAGCGCGGCGGGCGAGGTTCCTGGGGCTGCCGGTGACGGGGGGCTCTCGCAGGGCGTGGCTCGCGTCGCGGCTTTGCGCGCCTCCTTCAACGCCGACTTGCTCCTGCACGTCGCGGATCTCTGGGAGGGGCTCCGGGGCTTCACCGTCGCGGAGCAGGCCTCGCAGAACGACCCGCTCTTCAGGCTCGGCCGCGGCACCCGGGAGTCGCGCACCCACCGCGTCTTGATGCCCTACGGTTGCCTCCAGGCCTGCTTGCGGAGCGCGGCCTCGCGCCACGTGGAGGCGCTCCGCGAGTTCGGGTGGTTCGCCTTCGACCTGGAGCCGGGCGTCGCCGAGTCGCTCTGGCGCTTGAAGGGGGGGCGCGCGTCGGAGCGGTTGCAGGCGACGACCGTCGAGGGGGGGCCCTGGGACGGCTCCGAGACGCACCTCCGGATCATCGCGTTCGAGCTGGGCTCCGCGTTCGACGAGGGGGTGGCGCGCTGCCTTCCGCGCAAGCCGCCTGCCCGCCGCGGCGGTCGCGAGGCAGCGGCTGAGGCCGCGCATCTTGCCTGGTGCGCACTGCTGCGCGCCGACAAGGTTCGGCAGTGGGAGGACCTGGAGCAGGGGCGGATGGTTCTCCCGGCTCTGCCCCTCGAGTGGGGCCCGGTAGACTCCCTGGAGCGGATGCCGTGCGCTGTGTGGCTGCACGTCCCAAAGAGAGTCTGCGGGTAGACGCTCTTCTCTGGCCGCGTCAGGGGACGACCCCCGCCAGTCGCCGGGACTCCCTCGCGGGACGACCGGCGCTGGTCGGGGGGGCTCCGCCCGGCGAGGCTTGGACCGCTCTGGAGGACGACCCCCGCCAGTCGCCGGGACTCCCTCGCGGGGCGACCGGCGCTGGTCGGGGGGACTCCGCCCCGCGGCAGACCCCGCCAGTGGCCGCGCCGCTCGCTCCTGCCGAAAAAGGAACACTCCGCGCACCCATCGCTCTCGAGCCGCCCGCGTAAGATTGTCGCGCGCGCGGTCTCAACACCGCGCCGCGCGCCTCGCAAGCTAACTGCGTGGGCCACCGGGTAAGGTCGCAGCGTCCTCGTTCCCTGAAGGGTGCTGCTCACGTTATACCAGTGTCGTTCGGCCCACCTCGCCGCCGCGCCTGGCGCCTGGGTCGCGGGTCAGAGACCCCTTACTCGGGTGTCGCGGGATGCTTATCGGGTGCCCCCTGGGGAGGCGACGAGGGCATGCGTGAGGGTAATTCTTGATCGGGTACCATGGGGGCTTCCTGGAGGCCTCGCGGAGCAAGGAGGAGGAGGAGGAGGAGGAGGAGGAGGAGGAGGAGGAGGAGGAGGAGGAAGCGTCGACGCCGTCGTGGCTCAAGCCTTGTTCGGGTTCGAGTTTGTGGCGGCACTTCCGGCCCTTCCAGCGAGGTGCTGAGTTCTTCCCCGCAGTATCTCATGGCGACCAGCTCGCAGTCGCAGCAGCAGCAGGGCCGCGACAAGCTCCCGCGCGACATCCGCGCGCCCGGGCCGCTGCGCAACGACGCGGTCGTGGGGCGCATTCTCCTCGTGGAGTCCCGCTCCCTGGGCTCGGCCGCTGCGACCGGCGAGGGTGCTCCGAGCCAGGTCGCCGCCACCGGCGCCAGCAAAAGCAAGGGCAAGGGCAAGGGCAAGGGCAAGGGCAAGGGTGCCCGCTCCGACGCCGTCCTGGAGATCACGCTGTGCGGGGGGAAGAGCCCGGCGGACATCATGATGTTCCAGGCGTGGGAGTCCGACGTGCGCGCGCGCCTGCAGGGCAGCGCGGGCGTCGGGGACACGGTGCGCATCAGGCGCGGCCTCGTCGTGGCGCACACCGACAAGACCCGCTTCCACTGCACCTCGCGCTCGCCCATGTTTCTGAAGGCGCAGAGCGACACGACCATGGAGCGCATCGAGGACAAGCCAGAGTTCTTGAGGTACCACCCCGTCACGCCCATCTCGTCGCTGCCGCTGCTGCCGCCCCGGTCTCTGGTCTGCCTCGCTGGCCGCGTGGTGGAGGCGGGCGAGGTGCAGAAGGTGGAGACGCCCGACGGCGACACCGACGTGCCGGTGGCGCACCTGGCGCTCCGCGTCTCGGAGGACTTGATTCGTGTGAATTTCTGGCGGGAGACGGCCTCGATGTTGAAGAGCCTTGGCAAGGGCGACCTCACGTTCCTCTGGGGCGTGGCGAAGCAGTGGCCCAGGGCCGGCGAGGACCCGAAGACGCAGGTGGAGCTCCGCGCCACGGCGCGCACGAGGGTGCTGAGCTGCCCCGAGCCGCTTCCGGGCACCCTCGCGAGCACGCCGGCCGACCTGTCCGGCGCGAAGATCTGGTCTGCGCGCCTGTCCAGGGAGAGGAAGGATTACGCCACCGCCAAGGGGACGTCGATGTCCTTGTCGGTGCTGGAGGGTCTGATGGCCTCGAAGGTGATCCGCGATCTCGACCGCGTCTTCGAGGTGCCTAGCGTGTTCCTGGAGTTCGGCTCGCAGCTGACGTACCCCGGGTGCGGCACGTGCCTGAAGGCCTGGCGCGAGGAGGGCACGATGCCGTGCCAGTGCCCCGCTGCGGAGCGTGTCCACCTGTGGCGCGCCAGGCTCGGTCTCCGAGACGCCTCGGGCCAGGTCCAGGCCGTCTGCTTCAAGGCGCTCGAGTCCGTCGTGGATGTCTACGGGGACGTCTCCGGCGACGCCGAGAAGGCGCCGGAGCATTTCAGCTCCGAGGAGGTGGCGGAGCGCCTGGCCAGCTCCGTCGCCGCGGTGCCCTTCACCGCGCGCATCACGGTGGCGGCGGACGGCTACAAGGAGGCCATGGAGGCGACGGTCCAGCTGCTCACCCCGACGTTCTCGACCGCCGGCGTCAAGCACCCGTTGAAGCCCGTCGTGCAGGTGGGCCAGTCCGCGGGCGCGTGCCCGCCTTTCCGCCTGGCGCAGACGGTATACTCGGAGGGCATCGGCATGACGGAGGCCGACGGCAACGCGTACGAGTCGTTCCGCGCCCTCGTGACGTTCGCAGACGACGCCGGCGGCCTCGGCGCAGACGGCCGCACGGCGCGCGAGGTCAACTGCGCCCTCGACGCCGGGGTGGAGGCGCTCAAGTACAGGCTGGAGGTCGACGGAGACGGCTCCATGGCGCATGCCCTCGGCAGCGCCGAGAAGAGGAGCTCCGCGCACGTGCTCCTGGCGTGGAGGTCGACGGAGGTCATCGGGGTGATCGCGATGTTGCCGGTGCCGGGCGAGAGCTTCGACGCCTTCGGCAGGTTCTTCGCCAGGGAGGTGGAGCTGTGCAAGGACTCGGCGGCTCGCGGAAGGGGGCAGCGCGGGGGGGGGGGGCTCCCAGGGCCCAGGGAGGCGAGGAGCTTCGTGGAATGCAGAGCGCTTCCTGGATGGCCCAAGAGGCTTCCAATGAGTTGTCCGGGAGGGCGGGAGTGCTTTCACGAAGCCCCCTGCTCTCAGAGGGGGCCGCCCCCCTGGCCTTGCCCCCTTGCGCGCGCCGCCGCGAGGACTCGGCGGCCGCTGGCTCGTCCAACTCAGCGGGCTTCGACGCGACGCCGACGAAGGTCTTGACCGCGGCCGAGGCGGCGAACGTGACCTCCCCGCCGCTGTGGAAGGTCCGCAAGACGCTCGCTGGGCCCACGGCGTGACAGGATGGCGCGGGTGCTCGGCAGGCCGCCCGGGCAAGCCCTGCGCGTCGCCGCGATCCTTCCCTGGAGGGCGAGCGGCGCGCGTCGGGGCGATCTCAGGCTGGTCGACGTGCCCATAGGCTAGCGGCGCAGAGCGCTGCTTTGTTCCACCCCGCGCTGCCCGCTGCCTTGGCCAAGACATATTTCCCCCCCTTGGAGGGCGTATTTTGCAGTCGGCAGGGCATTATCTAGCTTCGTGGCCCAGAGTAGCGGCCGATGCGCCGCGTGTCCTGGACTTCCACTGGTAGGGCAGCGTCCTGCAGCAAGAGTTTAAGTATTGTGGACGACCCTCGCGCGTTGCCAGGACCCTCCTCCGGGGGCGACTGACACGCGTCGACGGGACTCCACAGTCCGATCGGAGCGCCCTTGCCGCGCGCCCGCAGCCGCTCGCCCTCGCCCTGCAAGGCAACCACAAATGCGCGCCCGGCTTGGAGCGGGATCTCTGGAGGTGCGGAGAGAAGAAGGAAGGGAGGAAGGAGGCGGACACGACACGGCGGCGCCCGGGTTTAGGTCACCGCGGGAGAGGCGGGCAGGGACGCAACGCACAGGGGAGATTAGGAGACGGTCGGGGGATCACGGCGCAGGGGGCGGACACGCGATAAAGCGGCAAACAGTGTTAGCGCCAAACGAGTAGGTCTGGCAATTGCGCCGCAATGGAAATCTCCCGGACTTTGCCATCCATAGGTACAGTGCAGCCTATTTCGGGCTCTCCCTGCCTGGGGACATCTTGGCTGGCCTCTTGGGGCCATCCTGGAGCACATCGGTCAAACCGGCATTAATCTGCAGGCGCCCGTGGGGCCGTCGTGGAGCAGGCCTCGTGGGGCCCCTGTCGAGGCTTTCGTCTTGCTCGAGCCCGCGAGTGCCTCAGCCGGCGCGCCCCGCCGACAACCCGCGGAAGACCAGGCGCCATGCCGTCCCCGCACCTCGAGGACATCGTTTCAGTTTTGACCGGCTTTGGCCTTAACCCGGAGGTGGTCTACGAGGACGGGTCCCCGGTCTTGTTGCGGGTGCCCTTGCGCAGTGCGACGCCTCAGCAGGGCGCGGGGCACGGCGGAGGCGAGGCGGCGCGGCCGCCCTCCGCCGCCGCGGGGCCGAGCGCAGTGGTCGGGCCGGGCGCCGCGGAGCCACCGGGGCCGCCGCCGTTCGAGGAGCTGCCCGAGCGCATCCGCTGGCGCGCCCAGTGCCTCCACATGGCCCCGCCGTTGCCGTCGGCCGAAGATCGCCTCCGTAGGGCTTTCTGGCTCGGGAGCGTGGATGCCGGGCGCGCAGTGGGCGACCGCTCTGATCTGGTGGACGTCCCGATGCCCCTGCCGCACAACAAGTGCTACGTGGTCCTGCGCCCGGCGGCGCGGCATGGCGGGCTGGGCCCGAGCGTGGTCACGGCCGTGGCGCACCTCAAGGCGCTCGTCACGGACGGTGCAGGCGCGGACGACCCCTCGGCCATCAGCAGGGGCTTCAACAGCCTCGTGGAGGTCGAGAGCTACTTGGCCGGCGCGGGCCAGCCGCCCGAGATCGCATCTCCCGCGCGTCGCTGGCGGCCGGCGCCGGAGTAGGGCCTCGCCGGGAAGCCTCCCCGCCCTTTCTCCTCGCGCCGCGGCCCTGCGGTGAGGCGCGCGCGCCGCGCGGCGTCAGTCGACGCCCAGGACGACCCTCGCGCGTTGATGGGATCCCATTCGGGTGGGCGACCGTCACGCGTCGGGGGGACTCCTCACCTGTTTTCGCCCACGCAGTTTTTTTCTACCCCTCTGTCCGCGACGCAGGGGGGCCCGTGCGTCTGCCTGCCGCCTTGCTGTGTCTAGCTGCCGACCTTTTCAACCACCCGTGGTGAGCGACCTCCGCGTGTCCCTGGAGTTTCGCCAGGATGGGCAGCGCGGCCGCTCGCGTGAGGTTAGCCGCATGCCGATTGCGTAGACGTTTGCCTCGAAGCGCGGCCGACCTGCGCGCGTCGCCGGAACTCCTGCGGGACGCCCGGCGCGCGTCGCGGGGACTCCGCGCGTTATTCTGCCTGGGGCCGCCGCCGTCGGGTCGCGAGGAGAAAAAAGGGGAGAGCGATTAGGGAAGGAAAGATGCACGAAACGACGGCGGTCAGGGCTCGGGCCACCGCAGGACAGTCAGGCAAGAGCAGTGCACGACGGCACCTGGGAGAGAGGAGACCCCTTCCGCTAACTTTGTGTCAAAAGTTTGTTGTTTTTGAAAGAAGCGGGGTCTGGGTCGAGCCCTGAGATTTCCGGCAAACTCCCCCCCCCCCTTCCGTGTCCGTAAACATGGAGGCCCGAGCAGGCGCCGCCGCGCGCCCACCGCCATCTTCGACGGACGACCCCCGCTCGTGGACGGGACTCCCCGCGCGGGACGACCTTCCCGAGTCGGGGGGACTCTGGCTCGCACGAGCGGGCCATCGCCGCGCGCCATCGGGGCCCCGCGCGGATGCCGCCGAAAGGCAGCGGGGCGAGATGCCGGATCAATGTGGTCAAGAGGGAGCGGGGTGGGGCAGTGACCTTCCGCGTGCGGCTGCGGGCCGCAGGCGAGCCCTGCATATACGGTCCTGACCGCGACGACCTGGCCGCGGCCACAGCGGATAAGGCTCGCCTCGCGAGGATGCCGGAGACGGGGCAGCGCGCGGAGCTCCGCCGCTTGCAAGCAGAGCACGCGCAGGCCCCAGGGGAGGGCCCCCAAACGCCACGGCGCCAGCTGGAGGCGCCCCCTCGGCGCCGAATGACTGGGAAACGAGGACCGTCGCCTCGCCCTTCCCCAGCGCCGAGAGCCGCCGCCGGCACTCCAGCATCGGGCCCGAAGACTGGGGGTCCTCAGACGCCAGGCGCCTCGGCCGCGGGCAGGCGCCCCCAACAGACTCCCAGGGCGGCGCGCAGCCGGGGCCCGACTCCTCGGACGGCGGAAGGCCGACGGGACGTCGCGGCCGCGACGTTCCACGACGTTCTGGCCTGGCACAGTGACCGGGGCCGCTTTCCGCGGCGCTCCAAGTCCAGGAAGGGCCTCGAGAATGACTTGGCGCGGAGGTGGCGGAGGTGGGAGCGGTCGACCAGGCTGCAGCCAGCGGCCCTGATCCTGAAGCAGCGCATCGACGCGCTGCTGCAGACCGAGCGGGAGTCGAAGCTGGGGGATGAGCGAGCCGAGGGCGCAGAGCAGGCGCTGCTAATGCTGCACCAGCATTGGTGCGAGGGGAACGACGTCCACGACGAGGATCGTTGGAGGCAGCCTGCCCTGCATCGATCTCGCGGCGGCCAGCACCCGTACCCGGGCTTCTCGAACTTGTTCAACACCTGCTACCTCAACGCGCCCCTGCAGTGCCTGCTCCACTGCCCCGCCGCGCGCGCCGCGCTCCTGGGGGCGGAGTGCGAGGGCGAACCGCTGCTTGTGCAGGACGCCGGGTGAAATCTCGTCGTCGTCGTCCTCATCCTCGTCGTCGTCGTCTTCGTCTTCGTCGTCGTCGTCGTCGTCGTCGTCGTCGTCGTCGTTGTCGTCGTCGCCAGGAGGAGGAGGAGGAGGAGGAGGAGGAGGAGCGGAGAAGAGGGCAGGCGGGGGGAGAAGGGAATGGCGCAGGACGGAGGATCTCGAATGGGGGAGAGAGGAGAGGGGTGAGAGGAGAGAGGTGGGTGGAGGGAAAGGTCAGGACGCATGGGAGGGAGGAGAAGAAGGTACGGGAGGAGCCAGGCATAAGGGAAATGGAGGAGGGAGAGCACCATCCCAGCCAAACCAGTATCGACCCCCCCGTCATCCCTGTCAAATTATGCCGCGCGCGCACACGCGTTGATATTTAAAGACATGTCCCATGATCCCATGAGGCCCCCAAGAGGGCCCCAAGACGGTGCAAGATGGCCTCCAAGACGTCTAAGATGGCCCAGGATGGACTCCACGACGGCCAAGATGGACTCCAAGACGGCCAGGATGGCCTCCAAGACGGCCAGGATGGCTCTATCTGGCATCCAAGACGGTCCAAGATGCTCTCCAAGACAGCCTTATGAGGGGGGCGGCAGGGGAAAGCTCGTTATTGTCTTCGTTCAGGCACGGCCCCTGGCAGACGCTGGAGCTTTTCCCCCCGCAAGGCGAGGAAGGCGAATCGTGCGCCGCGGCGCGGGGGACGGGGGGCACACGTCAGGGGTTTCACCCCCCCCTCTCGAGGAGCTGCGCGCCCTGGCGAGCGCCTGCGTGCGCGGAGCGCCGCTGCCCGCGGAGGACGTCGGTGGCGCGGTGCCCGCGCCCGCCCGCGTGGACCGCTGGTCCCCGCACGCCTTCTTGGACGCGTTCCTCGAGATGCACTGGGTGGACTTCAGGCTGGGGAGGCACGGGGACGCGAGCGAGGCGCTGTCGTTCGTCGTGGATGACACGCAGGGTCTCCGCCGTCTCTTCCAGACAGGATGCGGCGAGGAGGTCATGCTGAGGCTGCCAGCTTTCGTGGACGGGGCAGACGACGGCGACGACGCCTTGTCGCCGCAGGACTTCTTCCTCGACGGGGGCGCCCAGAGATTGGACGCGCGAGAGCTGCTCCGCCGCGGCGTCTCCATGGGCGGGCGACTGCGATCGAAGCCCGAGCTGCTGGCGGTCCACGTGCCCCAGAGATGGGAGCGAGGCGACGGCACGGCGCTCTTCCTCGGCAGCTGCGACATCGCGCCCTACTGGAGCGAGCTCCCAGAGGTGGTTCTGAGGGCGGTGGGGGAAGACGTCGCATACCGCCTGCGCGCCTACGTGCAGTACATCCTGCCCGAGGGATCGGACGTCATCCCATCCCACGTCCTGAGTGACCCGCAGGGCCACTTCGTGGCCCACTTCGAGAAGGACGGGAGCTGGTACACTGCGGACGACCTGGGCGATCGGCCGCACGTGGTCCAGTGGGCGCCTGGCACCGAGCACAAGATACCTTGCATGATCTTCCTTGAGAAGGTGGACTCCAGGGCGGCCCGCGCCGAGGCATGCCCGTGGCCGCCCGGGCCGGTCGTCGACGGCGCGGAGGGCGCGGGCGACGACGGCGACGGCGACGCGGACGGCGAGGTCAGCCCTGGCCTCGGCGGAGCGTCCGACATGGACGAGGGTGGCGGGGCCGGCGACGTTGGCGGGCTGGGCGCGCGGAAGCGGCCCGCGGCGGCCGCGAGGAGCGGCGCCCCTCCCAAGAAGCGGCTCCGCCTCCGACGGAAGCAGAGCGTGGCTGGGAGGCAGCAGAGCCGCGCCGGGAGGCAGCAGAGCCGCGCCGGGAGGCAGCAGAGCCGCGCCGGGAGGCAGCAGAGCCGCGCCGGCAGGCAGCAGGAGAAGCAGCAGAGCCGCGCCGGGAGGCAGCAGGAGAGGCAGCAGAACCGGGACGGTCGGCAGGACCAGAAGCGCGGTTTCAAGCCGGAGGAGGTGCTCCGGCAGGGGCGGAAGCCGAAGAGCAAGGGAGACAACGCCGACGGGTCCCGGCAGGACGCCCAGAACAACGCCGCCGCCCCGGTCCTCCGCAGCAGCAGGGAGGCGAAGGGCTTGCAGGCGGCGTGCGACGCGCGCCGGGAGTGCGGCGACCTGTTCTTGCTCTTGCACCTCCTGGAGCCGCTGGCCGCCACCGACGACCTCCTTAAGCACTACCCGGACTTCTTCGTCTACGCGGGCGACGACTGCGCCAACCGATGGGCGACGTTCCTGCGCGCCCCCGATCGGCCTGGCAAGTTGGCTGGCAGGCTGCGGGAGGCGCTCGGGGTCACGGAGAGAGAGATTTCCGACGCCAAGCGCCGATTGGAGAGCGGGGAGTGGCACGTGCACCACGTCGCGGAGCTCCTGGACGAGCGTCTGAATTCCGCCCACAGCGCCCACTCCGTGGCGGCCGCGGTCCGCTTGGCCGTGGGCGACGGGCCGGGCGCGCAGGGCGACGGCAACCCGCTGAGGGCGCACCTGGCCGATGCGTGGCAGCGCAGACCCTGCAACCGCGGCCCGCCCCGGCACTCGGCCATGCCTGCGCGCCTTCGGGATCGCTCTGAGTGGTTCCAGTGCCCCGCGCCTGCGCTGCATTATGCCTGCCGCATGTGCGAGGCCGAGTTCCCCAACAGGGAGGCGTTCAAGGCGCACCAGGGCAGAGTCCACGGGGGGCAGCGGTGGTACCAGTCGCAGTATGTGGCGCGGTGCGAGCTGGAGCCCTACCAGCCGTCGCCGACCGAGGAGCGCCAGGTGAGCGGGCGGCGGGGAACTGCGCCCAGCCCCCGGTGACGTGCCCTTAGCGCTGGCGTTCCCGGCGCCAGCGATAAGGGCATCGAGAGCGCTGGGGGTCGGGCGGTGCTCCCCGCCATCGCTACAGGTGGTTGCCAGGTTCCACATTTCCCAGTGCTGCGCCACCGTCGACCCCGTGGACGAGCCGTTTGTCCCGAAGCCCGAATCGGAGGTGCAGAAGCAGCTGCTCCACGCGGAGATCGTCGGCAGGATCATCGGCAAGATCGGTCAGGGGGGGCCCGCGGAGGAGATCTCCCTGCAGGCGGCCGGCGCGGCGGAGTCGGCAGCCCGAGCTCAGGCGGCGTGTCAGGCGAGGGAGCCCCGCGCTTTCCAGGCCTGCGTCTGCTGCGCCATGCAGCAGTGGTCCGAGAACCTCCACTCGGAGTACCTCGTCGGCGACAAGTGCACCATAAAGAACCGAGCCCAGTTCGCGGACTGCCTGTCGGCCGAGTGGTATCACCAACGATGGCCCCTCATACCGCGCGACGAGCTGATGTCGTCGGCCGTGGACTTCCCCCACAACGACTGCGAGGGCTCGCCGACGTCCACGAAGGTACTCTTGCACAAGAGGCGCGTGCCGCCAGAGGCGCTCGAAGGGAAGGTGCCAGTGAAAGTGTGCGACGATTGCCGGAGAGACCTGTGGTCTGATCACCCCAAGGTGCCGCTGATGGCGCTAGTAAACGACCTCTGGCTGGGCCGCCACCACCCTATGCTCAGGAAGGCCGCTCTCGCGCACCAGTTGCTGCTCGCGCTCGGCCGCGTCGTGTCCACGAAGATCTACTTGTCCAGCAAGGGCGCCGACAAGGCCGTCCGGCAGGAGCAGCAGTCGTGGAGACAGAAGTTCTTGCAGTACGCCATGCAGGGCACCGCCATCGTGTTCGGGAACGGGAACGTGGACCACGCGATGCGGAGCTTCCCGCCGGAGCCCGACATGCTCAGGGACACGTTCGTGGCCGTATTCGCGGGCGCCGGCGATGATGAGGAGGGCATCCCCATGACCGAGGAGCAGAAGCAGGAGAGGGCCCTGAGAGCCATGAGGGAGGAGGTGGCGCTGCACGTCGACAAGGCGGAATACGACGCCCAGGCGCGGTTGTTGAAGCAGCACAACTACGTGTACAATGACCCGGGCGTGCAGTACCGATCGGACCTCGTGGACCGGTTCCCCCCGCAGCCGGACGTGCCCGACTTCATGTTGGCCTGCGCGAAGTATGTCCCCACGGACGCGGCGCTGGACGACATCGCGCAGGCGCAGGGGCCCGCCTCGGCCACCGCTGGCGCGCAGGCCGAGATGGGCGCGGCTGCCGAGGACGCGCAAGAGCTGACCAAGTGGCTGTCCGTCCTCGAGGACCACATGGACGACGTCAGCGAGCTCACGTCCCTGCCGGCGCTCCAGGGCATGCTCGAGAGGATGGAGAGTCAGGCGGGGCGCGTGGTGGCCAACGAGCTGATGTCCAGGCTCGAGGACCAGAGAGGCGAGGATAGGGCGCTGCAGCTGGACGAGATCGGGCGTCACCGCCTGCGGGACCTCTGCCAGGAGTTCCACGCGCGCTGTCGGAAGATCTCCCCGGGGGAGGACATGGCGAAGCTGCACTGGCGCGTCCAGGCGCTGGAGACGAACAACTGCCAGGCGGGGGAGGGCGTGGGCGACCCGGCGCGACCTGCAGGAGCCGCGGGGACTCCCGCCGAGGACGACCCGCGCTCCTTGCAGGGACCGCCCGGCCCCGACGGCCAGCGAAAGGCGAGGCTTCGGGTGCCCACTTCGAGGAAGGCGGAGAGCTGGTGGAATCCGAAGTACTGGTCCATTGCCAGGCCCACGGACTTCTGCTACGGGGACTGCGCCTGGGGCCTCGGCCAGCTCCCCCCAGACGGAGACGAGGACCCGCAGAAGCAGAAGGAGGGTCGGCTCTGCTTCAGCGTGGCGCACTTCATCAAAAATCTTCTCACGCGGGAGGAGATGGAGTACGACGTGCCTGCCGACGAGGAGAAGTACGTGGCCAGGCCCATCAATCGTTTCCGGAGCTCCTGGTACGACGTGCACCTGCTGTGTTCCTTCTGGAGAGTCACGGAGACGACCAACAGCACCTACACCTTCATGAAGACGCCCGGGGCGTTCGGGGCCGCTCGCGCCTGCGCGGACATCACGCCGGAGATGATCGAGGAGGTGCAGCTCAGGGTGCAGCAAACGGGCGGGAAGGCCACGCTGCACGGCATCCTCAAGGACAAGGACACCCCGAACGAGGTGCGCAAGGCCTTCGCCACCCTGGGCCAGGCCACTGCCAGTCAAGTCGGGTCCGACGGACACAGGCGGGAGCTGCGCGGAGAGGGCGAGGCGTATACCCTGCGCTTCGGCCCGCCCGTCCAGTTCGTCACCCCGAATCTGGCAGACACCAAGCAGCCCCTGATCCTCATCGTGCAGGGGGAGGAGTACACCTTCGGCAACGACCTGACCGAGGCGGAGCAAGTCACGTTCAGCGAGATGTCGCAGCGCATCGCCGCGGACCCCGTGGGCCAGGCCGTGGTGTTCGAGCTGATGATGAGGCTGTTCTTCGTCCACGTCCTCGGCATGCGCCCGGAGACCGTCGGGTGGCGGCGAGGAGAAGTTCGAAAGGCTTCCGAACACTGGATCTCCGACGGCGTGGCGGCCGACCTCATGGGCGTGCCCACGGTGTTCGGCCCCCTGGCGGCGGCCTTCGGTCCGGTCGAGGCTCAGGGCCGCGGCTCGCTGCACCCGCACATCCTCATCTGGCTGCTGCAGGGTCAGCTGCGCGTGCTCTTGGACATGCTGCAGCGCGACGAGGCGCGCTTCCAGGAGCGCTTGAACCTGTGGATGCGGCAGGTGGTGCAGGCCGTGGTCGCCACTCAGCAGAGCGCCGTGGAGCTGCTGCCCCTGCAGCTGCAGGGAGGCGAGAACAAGTGCGGGGTCGCGGTGCCGCCGCTGCCGTTCGGGCCCAACGAGAAGCGGTACTTCAGAGCCGACGGGGGCGCGGAGATGGCGACTGCAGAGCAGCTCGGGGTCGAAGGCGAGACGGAGCCGCAGGAGCTGTGGTTCTACGAGCCCAAGGCAGACGTCTACCACAGGGCGATTCGGCCCGATCTGCCGCTGCGCAACAACGACGGCGAGGCCGTGGACGGCGATGCGGCGTGGACAGAGCAGAGGGCCGCGGAGAACAAGGGGTACTGGCGGCGGCCGCTCTCCAGCAGCGCCTCCGGCATCTTCCCGAGGTACCGCGGCGGGGGCACCCTGGCGGAGTCTCTCCCGAGCGACGAGTGGGTTCGCGAGATGTGCCGTGACGCGCGCGAGCTCGTCATCGGCTGCGGCATCCACGTCTGCAGCCCCTCCTGCTACAAGTACCATTCCGACAAGACGCGCGGCTCGCAGATCTGCCGCCACAATTTCTACAATCTGGTGACACTGTGTACGTGGCCCGAGGGGGGGGGCTCCCAAGAGTGCCGGTTCCGCACGCGTGGGAAGGCTCTGCGCGGCTGCATCGGCATCTTCCGGGAGACGGACTACGGCATGGCCGGGCGCATCGTCACCTTCCAGCTCCACCCCGGGGAGACCTCGACGAAGTACGCGGCGGTCGTCTCGGCGCGGTGCAACGTGGACGTGCAGGACATGAGACGGGTGCTGCCCCCGCGCCTGTGGATGGATGCGTCCGAGCTGGAACCGCCGGCGAACGAGGAGGACCGCAAGAGCTACAACCATGGCCTCTACCCTCAGCGCTACGCCGACTTCTCGGTGGGTGCTCGGGAGGACTGGGGATGGTTCCAGCATCTGAACACCACGTCCGCGGAGAAGTGGGACCTCGTCGTAGTCACCGACTGGCACGAGATCTTCAGGGAGCTCGCGGACCGCGACAGCCCCGCCATGGACGGTGGCGACGCTGCGCGCGCCGATCTCCAACGCGACCTGGAGCGGCACGCGCTGGCCACCTTCGTGGACGCCCACAACACGAGCTACTACGTGAACTCGTACACCACGAAGGTGAACCCCAGCATGGACGACGTGCTCTGCAAGCTCCTCGACGGCGTGCGCCGCCTGAAGAGCCAGTGGGACGACAGGGAGGCGCAGGCCGCGGGCGGCGCCGGCGACGAGGCCCAGTCGACCGCCGCAGGAAAGCGCAAGGAGGATTTCAAGCGCACGCTGCAGGTGTTGGCCCGCTTCGAGACCTGCTTCCGCAGGGCCTCCTGGAAGAGCGGCAGCGAGATGGTCTTCCCAATGCTCTTCGGGCACCTCTCCTTCATGACGCACCGTTGCTGGAAGGTGTTCATGCGGAAATCCATCTACCTGGCAGCGGAGTCCTGGCGCAGGCGATACGGCCAGGCCGAGACCGCGGAAAGCGCGCCCGCCGCCTCGATCACGTACGCGGTCCCCAGCACTGGACAGCAGGTCGCGATGCCGGGGTGGCGCGAGGTGCAGCGCGAGGGCGAGACGGTGTACGTCAGCCCCGACGGCGAGGAGTTCGACACGATCGAGTACGCGCACCAGGCGTTCCAGATCGCGAACGCCAGCGGCGGCTCGCTGCGCGACGTGACGAAGGCGCTGAACAAGATGCGGGAAGGCGAGGCCGAAGAGGTGCCCGAGGCACCGGGGCCGACTGTCGAGGGCCTCGCGCAGGGCAAGTTCAGGGGCGCAGTGCTGAGCCAGCACGACGACTGGATGCACCGCGGAGACCACCCTATTGTCCGAGACATGAGTTTGTACGTCTACAGCATCTGGGTGCACCGCGTGGAACTGCCGTTGCACGCCCTTCCGGCCGGGGAGCTGGATCCCGAGGGCAGCGGGGGTCGCACCCTGCACGTCGACATCGCCTTCGACTCGTCCTACTCCGCGGCGCGGAACTGGACTCAGAGGCTGGCCGTCGAGCCGCGCATCCCGAAGGCCGACGGCTTCCAGTTCGTGAGCGCGGAGTCGAACGTGGAGACGCACTATCTCATGAAGTCGGTGCTGCTCCGGCCAGTGCACCTGCCGGACGCCGACGGGCCCAACGACACGAAGGAGCTGCGCTACCTCCGCGCGTACGAGCAACTGTGCGCGGCGCCAGAGGGCGAGCCGGAGTGGCCGGCGCAGCCGGCGGGGGAGGGCGTCGCGGGCCCGTTCCAGCGCGGCTGGGAGACGTTCGCCACCGCCCAGGAGCAACTGGCGAAGACGGCCCGGGCGAAGTGCCTCAGGAATGACGTCGGGTCGTGGGCGACGCCCAGCATCTGGAACACGGGGGAGGTCGAGTCCGCGCTGCGCGAAAAGCGCAGCGACCGCCGCGAGGACGTGCAGCCTCCTTGCCGGTGCGCCCAGTGCACGGAGCTGGGCAACTGGCTGGACAGCATGCTGACGGTGCAGGAGTACCTGGCCCTGGAGACCACGAAGACCGCGGCCAACTTCGACGGCATCTCCAAGGCGAAGGCTTCGAAGCCGAAGAGGCCGCAGAAGGACGACGCGCACGTCGCGGAGGCCCCCGTGTTCCGGGAGGGCGCCGAGGATTCGGGGGCGGGCGCCGCGCAGATGGAGGCCCAGGGCATCCGCGCTCAGGACGGCTTCGCGAAGCTGGGCGCCAACGTTGTCCTGGAGCATCACTTCGACCCCGAGACGCTCGGGCAGATCTTGCGTTTCGACACCGCCGAGCGCACGCAGGCCTTCGTGAGGGAGCTCAAGAAGGCCGCCACGATGATGGAGAACGGAGCGCTGCCCGGGCCGACTGACGCCGACGCGTCGCGGCGCGCAGCCCGCGCTCTGAAGGAAGACGTCCTCGCTCCGTTCAGGGCCTTGCGCGACCTCGACGCAGACGAGCTGAAGGACCTGGTGGAGACCCAGCGGAAGAGGTTCGCCAAGGGGGGCACGAAGGACGCGGACGTGCCCGCGGAAGACGCCCCCGCGCCAGACGACGTCGGGGCAGCGGGCGCTGGCGCGATGCCGGCCGAGGCGGCGCAGGCGCGGTGGGAGCCGTCGGAGGAGTTGCAGCGGCCCAGCGACCTCGTCAAGCGCCTCGTCAAAAAGTTCGAGGACGGCGTGGTCAACCCGATCGCCGGGAAGCAGGAGCGCCGCCCTCTGAAGCCCGACCAGGCCCTGTTCGTCACGGCGTTCGCGAACGCCTGCAACGTGGTGTGGGACGAGGAGCAGAAGATCGAGGACGGCAGCATGGCCAAGCACGCGAAGCGGAAGACGTTCCAGTTCCTGCTCCTCGGCCAGGGCGGCAGCGGGAAGACCGCCATGGTGCAGGAGATCGTGCTGCCGGCCATGGACGCGCTGTTCCCTGTGGAAACGGGCAATGCGAAGTCCACGCTGATAGTCTGCGCGAAGTGGTCTCAGGCCGCGAACATCTCCACGGACGCTCACAAGGCCGTCAGTTGCCACCGGGCGGGAGTCATCGGAGTGCAGTCCTTCAGGAACAAAGACATACCCGCGGGGGGCAAGCTGAAAGCGCTGCAGGACACGTGGGAGGCGGTAAGGTGCTTGATCCTGGAGGAGGTGAGCATGATCTCGCCCAACCTGTACAACATGCTGGCGTTCCGGTCCTACCTGGGACGCAAGGCCGAGTGGGGCGCGGAGGAGCGGGAGTACGACCAGGTCGGCGGCGCCTTCGGCCGGATGCCCATCGTGATCCACCTTGGGGACTTCCTGCAGCTGAAGCCGACGGGAGGCAAGGTGTCGCTCATCTCCAGCTTCGAGGAACTGGCGGCGGCGGGCATCAACCTCGCCCCAGAGTGCCAGGCAGTGATGAAGCTCTTCTGCAACACGCCGCTGTGCTTCGAGCTCCAGGCGTCCAACCGCTTCAAGGACCCCAAGCTTCGAGATCTCATGGCGTTCCTGCGCAAACCGGGGAAGCAGGTCCCTCCGGCCATCCGGGCCACGTGGAACGCCATGCAGCTGAAACCCGATGATCGCCGGCTCCGGGAGGAGAGGTTCCAGAACGGCCACATGATCGGGTCCTACTGGGACACCGTGGCGCGGTGGATGAACATGCGTGCTCAGCGGGACGCGGACGTCCTGAAGAAGCCCCTCTACCTCGTGCAGGCCGCCGACAGGTCTGCGCCGACGATGAGCGTCAAGGACGCCGCCAAGATGATGAACAGTGCCAACCCGAAGAACACCGGTGGCATGCACGGGCTGCTCCCGGTGCACGTGGGCATGCGGATCCGGCTCCTGGAAGCGCTCGACCTCAAGAACGGCCTCGTCAAGGATGCCGAGGGGCAGATCGTGCACATCGTCGTGGACCCTCGAGATCGGGACGACGTCGAGAGAGCCGAGAGAGAGGGGGAGAAGAGGATCTACCTGAAGCGCTTGCCGCTGGGGTTCTGGGTGCGCATGGAGAAGTACGCGAGCGCGCCCTTCGTGGACGACCTGCAGCGCCACGACGACAGCCTCACGGGGGACCTCGCGGGCCCGCTGGTGTTCATCGAGCCCCGCACGTCGGAGCCGTTCACCTTCCGCACCTCCAAGGTCACGCGGACGGGCTTCCCGTTCTCGCACGGCAGGGTCATCACCACGGTGGCGTGCCAGGGGCGCACCATGCGAGAAGGCGACGGGGCGGGGGAATGGCGCTCTGGGAACGGCCAGACCTCCGGGGCGCGAGCAGTCCGCGGCCAGACCTCGGTCCCGCGGACTCTCGCCCTGGGCCGTCAGCTGCCCGGCGCACTGCTCCCTCGGCCGACGTCGCCCAGGCGTGATTCTGGACTGCGGCCGCCACGAGGTCGGGAACGGCAAGAAGGAGGACGACGACTGGTGGCTGGAGCTCTATGTGCTGCTCTCGCGCGCCACGCGCCACGAGGACCTCCTGCTCATGCGGGCGCCGCGCATCGAGTTCTTCCTGGCAGGGCCGCCGGAGGGCTTGCGGAAGCAGCTGGAGCAGTTTGCGGCGCGCACGAAGCGTTGCAGGAGGGAGGCGACGGCCCTCGCCGGGGAGCTCGGCTTCACCGAGTTTATCCGCGAGGCCTGACCTGAGGAGCGTCCCCCCCGAGCCGCGCCTTCTCTCGACTGCCCGACTATTTGTTTGGCCTCGCGCCGCGGACGACCCGCGCGCGTCGCTGGGACCCTCTCGGGGCGACCTGCGCGCGTCGCGGGAACTCCGTGCTGCGGGGCGCCCGGCGCCTCGTTCGCCCGTCGTCGCTCTGCCCAGCAGTCAGAGCCTTGCCCGCTATCAGCCAGCCAGTTAGCTAGCCAGCTCTCTGCCCCGCGCAGCGGACGACCCGCGCGCGTCGCTGGGACCCCGCCTGGGGCGACCGGCGCGCGTCGCGGGGACTCCGCGCTGCGCTGCGCCCGCGGCCTTTGATTTTTGGAGTGCGCGGGCAAAGAGGGAGGAAAAGGAGGGACGAAAGCGGGCGCGATCCTCGCAAGGGGCGTGCCGACATGGGCGTCGCGGCGTGCGGGCGCTGCCGTCGGGGTTCCCGCGGAAGCTGCCTGCGGCGGCCACGCCCAGAGTCACGAGCGTTCGGACAGGCATGCCCGAACCATTCACATTCATATACATTTACATTGGGCGTGGCCATGATGGCATCCACGCAAATCTACTCACCCCCACGCAGACTCATTCACACTCAGACTCACTCACGGTCTGACTCGCCCGCGTTCAGTCTCTCGTAATTCGACCTGTCGTATTCCTTTGCATTGTGTACCCCGCCACAGTTCGGCACACCCCTTATACGGTTCGTGGCCTCATAGGGAGCGCCACCGAAGAAGATATTCACAATTGCGGTACTCACAACTGCATATGGTTGGGTCCTTCGCCAGGATAATTTTTGCAAGGGATTCTTGAAGTTTGGTTATGTTAGAACAAGAAATGTCCACTTTAGCTTATTTTTTGCAAAGGAAAACCGATCGTAACAACACAACCGGATCCGGACGCCCCCGTTTTGCCTGAGACTTCCTCACGAAAATGATGAACATGAGGCTGCGGCCTAGGCGCGGCGGGGGGGTGGTGCACCAGGGGCCCCAACAATAATTATTCTTTAGAAGTAATAATGTTCAACAACAACAACAATCATTTTACCCTCATGCGCCATGCTTCCACATGACACATGCATCCATCTGGATAACACACCCCATCATGGGGGATTTTTCTGGCATGCGGGATCCGATATTCCCTCACCCAGATATCCCGCCCAAGAAGGTTTGGCCACCACCTCTTCCGAGGAACTTCAACATCCATAGCTCGGACGGCACATCGCCTTCGCAATCGCCTTGCGCATGCCCCGCATCTCAGAGGGAGAGGAAGAGGAAGAGGAGGGGGAGATGAGAGAGATAGGGAGGGGGAGGAGGAGAAGGGAGGGGGAGGAGGGGGAGGAAGGATGAGTAGTTGTAGTAGCAGCAGTTGATGATATTGTTGTTGCGGCTGTAGCACTAGTAGTAGTGGTAACGGTAGTAGTAGTCCAAGTAAGTAGAACTGGCTTGTGGCAGCCAAGCGTTCATAGCGACGTTGCTTTTTGATCCTCCTTTAATGTCTTCTCTCCCTATCCTTGAGACGCAGAAGTCTCAAAAAGTTGGATGGTTCAGCACATCCAGGAAACCTATCGCTGGACCGGCCCAGATATGGTTCCAGAAGCGGCTCGGGAAGCTGCGCAGGCGCCAGAAGCAGAGAAGCACCACGTACGGGCGCCGGCTCGGGCGTCCGGCCCAAAGCCGCTCCAGAATCGGCCCAGGACGGCTTCCCGGGCGCCGCAAGCAGAAATTCAGCATTTTCGAAAGAAAAATGTGTATTGGAATGGCCTCTTTTCGGCGCGATCGGAACTGCCCGGGCGTCCGGCCCGGGAGCCGGGCCGGGTGCCGGCCGCGCCGGGTGCCGGCCCGAGCTCCGGAATCGGCCCGGACGGCCTCCCGGGCGCCGGAAGCAGAAATTCAGCATTTTCGAAAGAAAAATGTGTAACCTTTTTTCGGCGCCGCCTCGGAACTCGATTTTCCGGCGCCCGGGCGCCGACCCGGGCGTCCGGCCCGGGAGCCGAGCCGGGTGCCAGCCCGAGCTCCGGAATCGGCCCGGACGGCTTCCCGGGCGCCGGAAGCAGAAATTCAGCATTTTCGAAAGAAAGATGTGTATTGGAATGGTCTTTTTTCGGCGCCGCCTCGGAACTCGATTTTCCAGCGCCCGGGCGCCGGCTCGGGCGCCGACCCGGGCGTCCGGCCCGGGAGCCGAGCCGGGTGCCGGCCCGAGCTCCAGAATCGGCACGGACGGCCTCTCGGGCGCCGGAAGCAGAAATTCAGCATTTTCGAAAGAAAAATGTGTATTGGAATGGCCTTTTTTCGGCGCCGCCTCGAAACTCGATTTTCCGGCGCCCGGGCAAAGGCTCGGGCGCCGACCCAGGCGTCCGGCCCGGGAGCCGGGCCGGGAGCTCCGGAATCGGCCCGGACGGCCGACCGGGCGCCGGAAGCAGAAATTCAGCATTTTCCAAAGAAAAATGGGCCTTTTTTCGGCGCCGCCTCGGAACTCGATTTTCCGGCGCCCGGGCGCCGGCTCGGGCGCCGACCCGGGCGTCCGGCCCGGGAGCCGGGCCGGGTGCCGGCCCAGGCTCCGGAATCAGCCCGGACGGCCTCCCGGGCGCCGGAAGCAGAAATTCAGCATTTTCGAAAGAAAAATGTATTGGAATGGCCTTTTTTCGGCGCCGCCTCGAAACTCGATTTTCTGACACCCGGGCGCCGGCTCGGGCGCCGACCCGGGCGTCCAGCCCCGGGAGCTGGGCGTCCAGCCCCGGGAGCTGGGCCGGGTGCCGGCCCGAGCTCCGGAATCGGCCCGGACGGCCTCCCCTCCCGGGCGCCGGAAGCAGAAATTCAGCATTTTCGAAAGAAAAATGTGTATTGGAATGGCCTTTTTTCGGCGCCGCCTCGGAACTCGATTTTCCGGCGCCCGGGCGCCGGCTCGGGCGCCGACCCGGGCGTCCGGCCCGGGAGCCGCTCTCGGCGGCGAGCAAGAGCACCGAGCCCGAGCAAAAAAGGAGGAAGTCTCGAGCCGGAGCGTTGTTGTTGTTGGGGGGCCGGTTTTGGCGGAACCCCAAAACGCCTGAGCGTGAGCCTCAATTTCAGAGGAAATGCGGCCGGCGCCTCGGCGAGAGCGCCAGGGCGAATATAGGGGGTCCAACAATAATAATTGTTTAGTAATTAAGGTTCAACAACAACAAGGACAGGGACATTCCCTGGGCCCCGGCGCTCGGGCTCCTCCAGCGCTCTCCTCCTTTGGGGGGCAGGGGCCCTCCCCAGGCCCCGGAGCGTCCGGGGACCCACCCCCCCGGAACAACGCAACACAACAACGGTCCGGGTTTAATTCCATCCTTCGGGCCATGTTGCAATGTCTGCACCAGCGAAGCTCTGGAATCCTATGGGAATCCTATGGGAATCCGAAAGCAGGTGGTCAGCGGTGGCGGCGGCGGCGGCGGCGGCGGAAAGGCGCAGCAGGGCAGCAAACGGCCCGCCTGCGTGTCTAAAAGGAGGAGGAGGAGGAGGAGGAGGAGGAGGAGGAGGAGGAGGAGGAGGAGGAGGAGGAGGAGGAGGAGGAGGAGGAGGAGGAGGAGGAGGGAGGAGGAGGAAGGGGAGGAGGAGGGGGGAGGAGGAGGAGGAGGAGGAGGAGGAGGAGGGGGAGGAGGAGGAGGAGGAGAGGAGGGAGGAGGGGGAGGAGAGGAGGAGGAGGAGGAGGAGGAGGAGGAGGAGGAGGAGGAGGAGGAGGAGGAGGAGGAGGAGGAGGAAAGGAGGCGGAGGAGGAAGAGGCGGAGGAGGAGGAGGAGGAGGACGGTGGAGCCACAAGGGCCAGGACCACATTGCAACCGCCAGGGACGGGAGAGAGGTGGATGAGCACCTCCAAGCAGCCGCCCGCGGCGGCGCAGGCAGGGAGCACGGAGCCTGCGGCAGGCTCGTGCTCACCAGCACGAAGCCCGCCGTGGCGACGCGGCGCTCCCACTGGGCTCCCAGCGCCGTGACCAGGAACACCCGGCACACGTGGCCCAGCGCGAGAGCCACGAAAAACAGGCACACGTGGCAATAGACGTCGACGGAGAGGCCAAGCCCAGACAGGGTCGGCGAGCCGTCGAGCACCACATTCATACTTGGGGCCGTGCCGCCCCGAGCAAATCCAATAAAACATGCCTCGCCCCACGGAGCAACCAGGCGCCAGCTTGGCTGCACTCGCATGGGACTCAGGCCAGCCTGGGCCATGGGGACACACGACCCTGCACGTAGCAGGGAAACAAAGCAAAGCGAGTTGACTGAGCCCTCGGGGATCAAACACCACATCGGGGGCTCGCAAACACGTGCACACATGAAATGACAAGGCAGCCCACGCGGGTCCTGCCCCACAACGTACGGGCTGCCAAAAAGCTGGACGATGGCCCAGCTAATCAGAATCCTCAGAAACATCCGCATTATCGACAACACGTCCGAGCTCCACGGCCTCATGCTAATCTAGGATCTAGGCCGCGCGCTCGGAGAATCTCTGCTGTGTCTAAAAGCTTCTGCTTCTTCAGAGGGCCTTGCGTCGAGTAGCTTTTCACATCCAGCTCCCAACGCTTTGCGGCACGAGCAATATCTCTTGCGGTGCCCGATGGGGGTCTCGGTGACTCCAACCGAACATCAGCACGACTGGTCTGAGGGCGCCTCAGATTATCAAAGTGCCTCCTGTTCTCGACTTCTCTGCCGCCACCGTGCTTCCCTTCGCACTTCTGTGCCAGCCCTCTGTGGTTCCTGGAGTCGAAGCAGAAGTAGTGGCAACATGTCGAACATAACAAAATGAAGCGCGGCGGGCCCACTCTCGGATACTCCACCAATGCGTGGCCCGCGACCTTCCACGGCTCCAAAAATCCACCCAACTCATCTTCTAGAACTAACTCCACCGACGTCACTCCAGTAAACTCCGAAGGCTCAGCTTGCGCAGGTGGCGGGAGTTCAGCGTCACCTTTCAGCGGGAAGTGATAGCCCAACCCATCCGTGTTCGAATCATAGAGCCAAGCTTGAAAACTGCCCAGATATTGCAGCAGCAGCTTGTGAATACGTCGGCAACCTCTGACGAACTCCACGTGCTCATCCTCTGGCATGTTGAAGGCCGCCCCTTTCTTCGCGAGCAAATCCGCCGTCGAATTGCCCGCGCGCTCGAAGTCCGAGAGCACTCCCTCGATGACGCCCGCTGGAGTCGCACGCCCCTTGACATGTTTGAACTGCTGCTTGTGGAAACCCTCGTTCCTCGCAGCCTGCTGCCAAATGTTGGCCCTGGTGTTGCCAGCCCCCGCCGCAAGGGCTGGCCTTCTGCAATTGGCCAATGTGCCTTTGCACTCCGATAGCACCGTGCAACTGCCAAGCACCAGTCGACTTGCCATCAGCATCGCGTAGTCCCCCCCGCACCTGGACACCTGCAGCGGGCACGTGTCCAGCGGCGCCGCGCCGCAGTAGCGAGCTAGCCTCCTACGTTCGCTGTCGTAGACCACCACTGCCCAACCAGCACTCCTCATGTAGGGAATGTCCGCATAGAAGCCACTGCCGCCAGTGAAAACAAAGCCTCCATCCACATGAACAACACCTCTCCTGTCCATACGATAGAAGTGATGTGCTGGATCTCTGCTGGGATACGCAAATGCTTGAGCAGGATCTGGGAGAAGGCCACGACAGAAGAACGATGGCAGAACCTCAGGCTCTTACTTCATCTTCATCACAGAGTTCCTGAGCTCTAGCGCGAGCCTCTCCTGCCTGAAGAAGTAGAACGCATCGCACTTGAAGAACCTATGGTAAAACGTCCCTGGGCTCCCTTGACAACGCAAGCATATGCGAGGCTCTCCCGAGAAGGCCCTCGACGCCCTGCACTGGCACCAATTTTTTTTTGCCTCCGCATCGGAGGCCGCGGATCGGGCGCCCGCCGCGCGCCGCGCGCCGCGCGCCGGGCCCGCGGGCCCCCGCGGCGCCCCAGCGCTTCCCCCAAGAGAGAGGTGGGCGAGATTGAACGCAGGGTGCCCCCGTCTAGGGTCGGGTCTTTCACCGCCCTTCGCGGGGCCCCCCGTGGAAAGATGAATACTCGCAGCCCGCGCCGATCCACCCTCCCGCGTGCACCCCGAGACGGCGGCGCCAGCCCTCAAAAAAAAGCGAGCGGCTGGCCCCCCCACCCCAAAGGGAGACGCGCGGGGGCTGGCCCCGCGCGCGCGGCCAGGAAAGAGAGTGGAGAGCATGACAAACAACAAGAAGGCGAACAAGGACAATAGAGTGCAAAAGCAAACAACAAAAAGAGGGCAAAGCAGAAGCATCGGATAGGACATGTGGCATAGACCCAGTACAATGCGCCCTGCGAGCGGTGCAAGATATCCAAGCACGACGACCGCGTTGCGACTGTGAAGCAGGAGCAAGAAAACAAAAGGTGGAAACGCAGGAACAAATAGAAAGTGCAATGAGAATCAGCACAAACACTGCATGGTAAGGAACCGAAGGCAGCAATCAATCAAAAATGTAAGCATAAGCTGTGAAGAGGGCCAATTACAGAGAGGGGCAGCTGGAAGAACAATTACAGAGAGGGGCAGCTGGAAGAAGAAGAAAGGCGGAGGGAGGGGCAGGGAAGGGGGGGGGGAGAGGGGAGGGGGAGGGGAAGGGGGCGACGCGGGGCAGAGGGGAAGGCGACCAAAGTTTTTCCAGGACAGGGCGCAAGGCAAGCAGTCAGTCTCACGGAGCAGGCCACGACGGCGCCGGCCAGCGCCGGCGACCCCCCCGGCCATGCTCCATACAAGCGGGCGCACCGCATTAAGATTGGCTGGTGCCTGTGACGGCCAGTAGCACTGCAGCGGCGACGAAGTGCACGTGCTCGCGGCGCTCCGCCGGCGGCCGGGACTGGCGAAAAAGGAACTGGGAGACCTGGGCGGGGGAGGAAGGAGGAGGCAGAGGAAGGCGAGACCAGATGGAGGTCCTAAGAGCTGCCGCCGCGGGGCAAACGAAAAGAGCGTGCAAGACGTCAACGTCGAGCGCCCCGCAACCAGCACACCGCGGCGGCGCGGGGGCGCAGACTGGGGCCCCGAGGACCTGGAGCGGCCAGCACCCCGACATCCGCACGACTGCCCACAAGCGAAACTGAAGCCAGGAGCCTGGGCCAAGCTCCAAGTCCAACAAATTCCACTGGGGGCCAGGCGGCCCAGACAGCCACGCCGAGAACGGCAGGCGGAAAACTGGCAGCGATGCAGCTGCTGCCTGCTGGAACGCAAGATGGTCAAGCTTAAGTAGGGCAGGGCGGACCACGTAAAATTTGCAACTGCGCAACAGCTGCCGGCGAGCCGCTGGATCTGCCCGAGCGTTTGCGCAAGCTTGCTCCCCAGCAATGGTCCACTCAACTACTTCGGGGAGTGGAGGGTCTACGGAATTAATTCATCCACGCCCGCACGGCTGACGCCCGCGAGGAGCAGCACGTGCTCTCAGCCACCTGAAGCACGGTGGCCCCAGGATGCCCACCAGGTAAGAGGAAGAGCCTTGCGCGCGCGAGGATAGTTCGCTCAACCATTTTGGTGCCAAGGCGCATGTGCCAAACACACTGCGCAATGACTGCCGGGCCAGGGAGCGGCGGGCCAGTAGCACAACCGAGCCAGCGGCGGGCCCACCCCGCTTGCATGTAGTCAAGGGAAAAAGCGAGCACGGCGAGCGAGAAAGAGGAAGGGGGAGGGATAAAGCAGAGCAGACTCTACACGCAGCGGCACCTGTACACGCAGGATTGGGAGCCCAAAGCCTCCTGTCTCACCTGCGAAAAACAAGGATTCGAACAACTCGCTCCCTCTGGCCACTGTCGCCTTCAGCAATGGACCAAACGTGAGTTGTGAATCAAAAAGAACCCCCAGCATGGCCTTCAAGTATACAACTGGGCAGCCGACGTCTCCTGGAGGAGGGCTGTCGAGGATCGCCATGGCAGCTGTTTTACCCGCTTAGTAATTAAACTGAGAACGGGTGCGCCTCGCACACCAGGAGCAGGCCGACCAAGGTTCACGCGATACTATTGCGCGGAGAGCACCTGGCGAGGAGGTTGCGACCGTCAGGTCATCCACAAACTGCAGCGGGGGGAGAAGGGCCGAGCCCAGCCGGTCAAGCAGATAGGCCTTGTCGGCCTCTGTGGCAACGCGCGCAGCCCCGCAGCGAAGCGCGCTCTCAGCCCCCGGGCAGGGCGCCTGCTCCGCAGCGGCCGCGGACGCCACCTCAACAGCGAGAGCTTCGAGGTCGCCCCCAACGGCCGGCGGGGCGGGCGCGCCATTGCAGGCGGGCTCGGGGGCGCTGATGCCCAAGCAATGGTGGCGGAGGTGGGGTTCCACCCGAGCAGCACAGCTTCCTGGGAGTACACGATATACCTCTTCAGCCAGCCACTTAGGCTGCGCATTGAAAACGCCAACACTGAATCTACGCCCCTGGGCTGTTCCACCATCAAGGGAAAATAAGGACGAGACGTGGCCACGGAGCGCGATGTACTGCGCGTCGGACGACATGAAATCATCCGGCAGAAGCCAGTCGTCACCGCGGACCCCCGCCTCATAAGCATTGAGCAGCATGGCGAGATGAGGCGCCACATCAAAGGCCCACTGGAGGTCCGTAGCTGCCCAATAATTGGCAAGACCTTGGGCGCTACGAAGTTGAGCGTGGAGGAGAAGGGAGAGGAGAAGGGAGATCGGGTCCCCAACGCCGCCCTGTTGCGCAACCCCGCAGTACTTCTCAAGCGAAGGCGCGTTGTGCAAGTTCCACAGCCCATTCACAACGGATGTCATGGCCGCCGAGATAGAAATCGGCCGGAGGCATACTGTTGACCGAACAACGCGGGGCCCCGACTTATGGAGGGGCGCGACCTGGCGAGCCGACCACAGGGTGCTCGCGAGCGCGCAACGCCTGGAAAAAATAACGAGGGCACGCGCGACCCGGCGGCCCGCAGGGACCGCAGATCGGACAGCTGCGAAGCAGCCACGGACCGCGGCGGATGTCATCTTTAAACTGTCCAACGCCGCGTCCACCTCTTCGACTGAGTACGGACCAATGTGCGCGTGCACTGGCCCCGCGCCCATCGACCTGATGGCCGAGACCGCGCGGGCCTGCGCCTGCTGCTCCGCCGCGTCGAAATCGAAGTCATTCTGCACTCGGCCTGCCAAGTCAGATTGCAAGAGCGCGAGCGATTCCTCCACATCTAGGGAGCGCCCGTCGACCGGGCCGACGAGAGCAATCTGAAAGGCATTCCAGGACCGGAAGCACTCAGAATGGAAGCGCTCCGCCAGGCCTGGATTTGGGGCACGAAGGTCAGAGAAGCGCTGAAAGGCACGATGGCGGTCCGCCCACGCGGCTTGCGCCACCGCCCGTTTAAGGGCAGCGTGCGACGCGTAAGCTGATGGGTCAATCGGGGGGCTACTGACACGTTCTGGGGGCGCCGCCGACGCCTTCGTGGCCCCCGCTGCGAAGCCCGCAAGCACGTGGATGACGTCCTGGGCCCATGCCGACGCGTCCAACAGAATGCTGCGTTCTTTCTTAGATGCTCCGCCCCCGCTCCACGGGGGGCGGAGCCAAGCGCGCAATATGAGAGACTCGACTGCATCTGCTAAGGCTTCTAAGACTGGAGCCACTGCTGACAGCGCATCATCCCACTGACCATCAGTGCGCCATCCCACACGGGAAAGGCCAGAAGTCGATGGAGTGCGAAAAGCGCACGGCGCTGAGCATGAGACCAAACGGTGGTCCGAGTCCACCCCGCACGCATCAGCAACAACAGCTGGGAAGACATGGTGCCGCTCGGCAAGGATTAAATCAATGCACGCGCCAGAATCATGCGTGGGCACAGGCGGGTTACGCGCCACAAAACCAGCAGTGCGCGCACCAGGGAGCACGCAAATATTGGCGGAGCACTCCGTCAGTGATTGAGCGACCGCGTGTAGGCGCCACTCTAACAGCACATCAGTCCCAAGGGCAAGGAAACCAAGGCGCCCGGGATTGAAGACAGCAAGGCGAATGGAAAGATCCGGGCCCGCACGGGCAGGCAGGCTCAGCGCGGGCACAGCCTCAGCGCGAACGCCTCCAGCATACGGTGAAACCAAACACTGGCGTGCCGGGGCCAGACGCCCAAGCGCAGGCGCAAGCCCCCTACGTAAAAGCGTCGATAGCGCGGCCACCAGGGCAGCCAGCGGGGCAGCAGCACCGCCACATGACTGCAGCGTGTGGGGCAGGAGCAACGGGCAGGGATTTAAAAGCGCATCGCAATCTCTGGCGAGAGCCGCCAGCTCAAGGCCGCGGCTTTCCGAGCCCAGCCACGAGAGGGCGAAATCGCGCAGAGAGGTTGCTGGACACACGGGCTCGCAGTCGCCCATTGCTGGCAGCGGCCGCCTACCCGCTCCGTCGGCATCGAGCACCCTATGGCAGCAGCAACGTGGCAACGTCAGAGAAGCGGTCCAATCCAGAGAAGCAGAACGAGGCACAACGATGACGCTGCGAGGACGGCGACGACGGCACGACCACCGGATACTTCCGACGACGGACGACCAGCGGATCACAAGTGCGAGCAAGACCACAGAGCGCGTTACGAAGGAACGCATCGGCTGCATCACGACTGTGCCCCACCATAAAAGAAGGCACCGCATCACGACTGAAGCTCAACATAAGGAACGCGATGCGCATTCGACAGTAAGACCGATCACCGGATGACACGTGGGAGCAAGATCACAGAACGCATCACAACTGTGAAGCAGAAAGACAGAACGACCGCATCACGACTGTGAGGCACGAAAACAACATGGCAGCGGGGACGTGTTAAAGCAGGATTCACACTGAAGGAATGCATCACAACTGCGACGCACAAAATCAACGTGACAGCGGGGACGTGTTGTGCATCCAATGGTTCTGCCTGTCCTAGTCGCGCAACGACTGTGCAGCACACGCACGAGGGACCGCATCACCACTGCGAAGCGTATCAAAACAATCGAAGACGTTCAACCAATACAAAAAAAAAAAAAAAAAAAAAAAAAAAAAAACGGGCGACGGACGACAATGAAGCGCCACCCGCGCGGCGACTGTGAAGCAGGGTCCAAGCGACATACGTGCAGCCTGGCCCGAAAATTCCCCCGCGCGGAACGAGACTGCGGCCAAGGACAGGGGCAGGAGAGGCAGAGGCTGGCAACTCTTTCACCGTTACGCTGTAAACTGTAGGGTTCATAAGGCGTCGGCCGCCGAGCACACTCAAGAGACACGTCGCGGGGGGGCCCATTGAAAGTTGACAAAATGCCAGCGCGTGCCTGAGGCTGCGTCAAGCACCGGCGGCCAAGCAACTAGGGCGGCACCCAAGCAGGGCCGTCGGCAGGCGGGGGCTGCTCCGAGAGCGAGGACACAATGTAGCGAATACCCCGCTCGGCGTGCTCCAGAATCTCACGCGCCGACCGCTTCGGGGCCGGCACGCGCACAGCACCCCCGGTCACAGGCGGCGCCGGCGACTGTAGATCAGTCACGGGGCCGAGGAGAAGGATTAACCCCTCAATCAAATTATCAAGAACGGCGCGGCCGCCGCGAACTACGACACTGCCGAACCTCCTGTTCACCAGCTGGATTTGAAAAGATTTCTTTGGCTGCAACTCCACGGTGACCTCAAGGGATGGCTGCTTATAGTCACCCTTGGCAACAGAGAAGGGCGGGGCGGTATGGTGCGCGTTGGCCCCGCGCGAGGGGCCCTCTACGATCGCGATGCCCATGGCCTGGGCCGCGCTGTGCAAATCAAGCTGGGAGGTCAGGGTCGAGGCGAAGTGCGCCGTGAGCTTGAGCCTCGGGTCCCTAGACTGGCCAGCGGTCTGCCGGAGCCTCATCAGCCAACTGGCCACCGCTTCTAGGTGCGCAGCACGCGTGGTGAAACGAACGAGGCTGACAGGATTCTGTGGGCCAGGCGGCGCGCCGAGGGAGGGCGCGGGAGCGGGCGCGCCAGCCACTTGGCTGCGAACCTGGGCCAGGATGGGAGCTTGCGCAACCGCCTTGGGGTCACTCGGCGGGCCCGGCGCCGCTTCCTGAGGAGGCGCAGCGGCGCCGCTCGTCGCAGGCTGCGCGGGCGAGGTAGCAGGGGGCGCGCCAGGCGCGGTCGGGAGACTGCGAGCCGGCGGCGCACCTGGGGCGGGCTCGCCCTCGGACGCCGCAAGCGCGTCAATCCGAGCCCTCAACTCGTTCACGCGGGCCTGGTGCTGCGCTACCTGTTGCTGCACTTGGTCCCGGGTAGGCGGCGGGCCCGTGCTGACCAAGCCGGGCTGCGAAGACGCCTTTGGAACTGGCGCTTTCGGAATTGGCGACGGTGCTGTGGGCGATGCCGACATCGCCGTGGCCGCCGCTGCTGGGTGCGCGACAGGTGTTGGCCCCGCTGGTGGGACTGGTGCTGGCGGTGGCGGCGGCGGCTGGCTCGCGGCAGGGTGCCCCCACTGGCTGCGGCTCGAAGTACAAGGCACCAGCCAGATCCCTTCTCGACTCCCAGCCTGGGGCAGGCTCGGCGGGCTCAGGACCGGCGGGCCCGGCGAGCTGGGCGCCGGTGACAAGCGCGCCCGCCTGGGCGGAGAGGATGCGGGGCGCTGCGCTGGGGGCCGCGGCGGCGAGGAGGCTGGCAACTTGGGGGGGGCAGCCGCCCCCAGAGCCTTGGTGGCAGCGCCTGGGTGCACAAGCCCATCCCGCGCGCCCGGGGGAGCCTGCAACGGGCTGGTCGGCGGCTGGGCCACGTGGTCCACGGCCCTCGGCGGTGACACCAGCGGCGCGGGGCTGACGCTGCTGCGCGAGGTACTGCGGCGCCGTCGACGCGAGGGGCTGCGGCGACGGCGCCTGGAAGGGGAGCGACTGCGGCTGTCACCACGCCGGCGGCGGGAGCGCCCCATCAGGCAGCGCTCGGTGGTCGAGGTGAGGCGTGCACTCGGACAAAGAGCGCTCAGGCGACTCCCTGGGCCAAACAGCGCCTGGGATAGAAAGGCAATGTGCGACGCTCCTTCCTGTACACGCCCGCGCCAAAAGGGCGCGGCTGAAAGCATGACGCTCCTCCCCGAGCACGCCGGCCAAGGGCGGCCGGACAGCAGGCCAGCAGAGGCAGGCAGCTCTTGCACACCACTCTCCCATCATCGTGACTCAAAGACTGACACACAGCAGGCAAACGAGCGCATCACGACTGTGAAACACCATCACAACAACATGTTCTCGACACTCGGATCGCAATCGTGAAGAGCATGGAAGGAGGGGCGCGAGGCCCCCAGCGGCGGCCGACCGAGGACGACGACGACGACGACGACGACGACGACAACGACGACATCCCCCAGGCCAGATGAAATTATGATGGGAGCCGCGGGCCCAGGGGGAACCGACGACGACGACGACGACGACGACGGCGGCGGCGACGACGACGACGACGACGACGCCGACGACGACGACGACGAAGACGACGACGACGGGACGAAGGGCCCCCCCCCCGAAGGCCAACAGGCCCCGAACCTCGATCCTCGAGATTCGCACCTCGGCGCGAGCCCTTGCGAGAGGCCTTGGGCGGGCGCCGCCGACCTTTGAACGACCGCGACGACGACGATGACGCTCTTGAGAAACGCGGCTTCTCTGAGGGCTGGGAGGGATTCCAGTGGCCCCTCAAAGGCAGGGGGATTCCAGTGGCCCCTCTTAGGCAGGGGGGGATTCCAGCAGTAGATTATATCTGGTGCGCAGCATCTTCTCTGCGGGCCCGTGGAGGTTGCCCGGCTGGGGGCGCGGGCAAGAAGGCCCAGGGCGGCCACGGACGACGCTGACCCCGCGGACACCTAAGAGCCTCGACGGCCAGCCCCCCCCCCCGGACCAGCCGCGCTTCGCGCGTGCCAGAGTGCAAGAGCCAAGGGTGAGCAAGATTCCTTCTACTACCAAGCTCATGCTACTCCTGCTCGATCGATCAACAATGGACGAGGAGCAGGGGGTGCAGGCAGGGGGGGGGAGACCAGGAGGGCAGGAAGGGGCAGAGGGGACAGGGCAGGCGCACAGGAACCACCACTGACCCTGACATGAAGCTGCAGCAGTGCAAGGGAAGCGAAGGACCATGCAGGCTCGTGAACAACAACTGCCGCGAAATGCCACTGCGTGGTATCACAGCGGATGGGGG
Source organism: Prorocentrum cordatum (assembly GCA_963575745.1). Classification (NCBI taxonomy): domain Eukaryota; class Dinophyceae; order Prorocentrales; family Prorocentraceae; genus Prorocentrum; species Prorocentrum cordatum. The sequence continues at coordinate 44,380 of CAUYUJ010014611.1, forward strand.
CGCAAGGTGGGCGTGCAAGGCAAACAGAGGTATCGCACACACGCGCGCACGGACACAATGCGCGACTTGGCAACGCGCTAGCTTGCGCAGCGACGGCAACCACACACGACACCCGACTTGAGCGTGTTTGCGCGCCTGCTTGTTTGCGACTTCGGGTAGTCGCCTTCCTTGCCCATAACACCCCCCGTGCGATTTGCGAGCGCGCCGAACTCACGAAAGACAAAGTGACGCAGCTGCCTGCTTGCATGCCCCACGCGCGCAACATGACAACAGGGCCGCGCCGGGCCAACGTGCGCGCGCGGACAAATGGACATGAGCTCGGCATGTGCGCGAGGTACGCAGCGGACAGAAAAGGGCACGGAGGAGAGAGAGGCAAGGGAGGAGGGAGACACCAAGGATGATTTTTCAATTTTTATCAAACCGTTCGTGCCGGCCGCTGTCTGGTCCAGACGACGCCTCCCCCAGAGCCCACTCCGGGCGCCAGGGGGAAGCCCCCCCAGCAGCCCGAGAACAGGGCAAGCAACCATCATACTCGCAAAGCGCTTGACGAAAGGAAGACCCTAACCAAGCAAACCCCAACGTGAGCATGGTATACTATTGCTTCGCTGACCTCTCGCACGCGCTTGCCGCTTGCAACAATTCACCGCATCCCGATTGTGAGTGAGTGAGCAGGGGTGCAGGGGTTGCAGAAGGGAGCATGTGTAAAGTTTTACTTCCGCTGGCTGGTCATGGCGTTCCGTATTCGCGATGGCTCAAACATGGTCTGTCCACATAGCCTTCGCACATAGCCACGCCGATGGCCCTGACACCCTAAACACGTTCTGCAGTTCGCAACGGGGCAGGGGGGCAGAAGTCCGAGCAGAGAGGAGGAAGGGGAGAAGGGGACACAGCAGACAGTTGCAGGAGAAAACAAGTTCAAGACAAGCGCAAAGAGAAGGGCTAGCCCCCCCCCCCGGCGCGCGCGCCGAAGCGCGCCGCTGGACAGCGGTCCGCCCGAACGAAGGGCCGCAATGAAGACAGGCGGCAACGTCGGCAATGGCGGCAGTGGCGTCGGTGGCCGACATGGGCGGCGCGCCCGCCCCCGCGCGCAGCCCCGCGGCAGGGGCGCCCCACGACAACCCACGACAGCCCAATTGCGGCCTTGTCTTCTTACTCCTTGAGCCAAAATGGCTACGGAAAGCCCCCGAAGAAACCTTCTTTGCCGCGGAGTAAGCTTGCTGCGCTTGGAGTGGATAGAGGACCTCGTTCATAGGTATCCACGATAGTGGGCCCTGAGGGATTCTATGGTCGCCCTCTGAGAGCCTGTGCAGAGCCTCCCTGTCCATGTATCTCCTAACCCCGTGCGTGGCCAACTGGCTTAGGAGAGCTGGCGGCGTGACCCTGAAATCCCACAACTGCTCGTCATCGTCCCTGACCTTGCGAACATCCTCCCAAGACTACCCAATTCTGTGGAGCGAGAGGAGGAGGGCCGCAACCGGGTTTTTGCACTTAGAAGCTTTTCCACGACCATCCATGCGACAGCCTGCGAGTTCATGACCACTGCAATAGTGTGGACGGTGTCCACCGTAGCAATCACCAGGGGGTCCTGCTGCCAACCGCACTCTGCCGTGAGCAAGGAGAGACCGACAGACGCACCTGGCTTATACTTGCCAATGTTCAAGTACGACATCCTAAGGGCTGAAATCCAGGAGCTGGCCACCCCATGGATGCTGGAACCCCAGAGCGACTTCGCTAAGACTCCAGCGCGATGCACCGCCGATTTTTGCCGACCCAATCCCTGCAGAGCTTTCGCACGAACCCCGCGCTGAAGGGCTTCCGGGATCCTCGAAACCTGAGAGGAAATTCTCCTCATCCTCCCGTCAATAGCATCGCCTCCCAAATCGCGATGATAGGCACCTCTGGCAGGAAACGGAGTATCATCAGGCCACAGATCCCGAACGTGGGCCCTCACCTTCTTGGGTCGCTACACAGCACCCTGCACTTATCCCAAGAGATCGGTAACCTGCGGCCCTGCATGCCCTCGAGGAGCATTGTCAAACCAGCGATCGCATGTTCGGCCACCTGCAAGGGCCCCCCTATGACGTGGAGGCTGATATCGTCTATGAAGTTCTTTACCCCAATCAAATTGCATGTGACACCAATACTCCTCAACGTGGTATTCGTCATCAGCTTAGCGAGCCCCGTAGCACAACAACATCCTGCTATGATAGACCCGTTGGCATGTATCACGTGCGACACCGACTGCTGCTGCACGGCCCGCCTGGGACCTCTGCACAGGGCGCAAAGAGGCCTCAAGGGGGCTCGGGGGAAGTCTGTGTCCCTAGCAGCACACAGGAGTTCGGCATGGCTAACCATGTCATAGAATTTCCTGAGATCCACAACGGCGCCGAAGCTGGCAAAGCCTACCTGGGGAGCCACATCAGCGAGGGCGTTGTGGACCCACGCCGACTTGTCGCAGGAGGTCGCACTGGGCCCCCCCCAGGAAAAAAAAACATGTCGGGCAACTTGGGCCCCCATTTTGCAACATCCTTGTGTCTAAGCCTAGACCAGATCCTAGCGAAAAGCGGCAGCAGGCCGATAGGCCGTTCACCCCCCTGAGGCCTGGGGAGAAAAACGATGAGAACAAGCCAAATGTTGGTGAGCCCTGGCTCAGCCTCCCACCTATTGAGAAACGCAATCAAGGCCGCTGTCAAAGACCTGGGCAGCCTCTCAATCCACCCGGGGTGAAATGAGCCCTGACCCAGCCCAGTGTTGGGCTTGAGGGGAAGGAGGGCTGCCTCGACGGCTTCCGGTTCCAAAGCGGGAAGGGGGGCAGCGCCTGAAACATCCGAAGTGAGTGGGTGGTCCTCACAATCTCTGGACGGCAGCTTCCACAGCGAGACCCAGGTGCCCAGCATGGCCTTCAAGGCCTCGTGACCCACAACAAGCAGGAAATCAGAAAGCACCGGTTGGGAATTACCCCGGGGCCCGCGGGAATACTTGTGAGCAACGCTTCCCCCCCGTTGGAGCGCCAGCTCCGAAAACTCCTTCCAGCTCTGCCAAGCTGCCGACGCATCCTTCCTCGTCTGCTGCTGCACGCGCCCCCTGGGCGACGTCGCAAACCTCAGCCCTCGTAGCGGGATCCTCCAGACGAGCATGCGGTGTGCGAGGCAGGCGACCCACTAGCATAAGTGCTGTCGTCCTCCCCCTCCTCCTCCGAACCCGCCCAAGCATCCCCGACCTCCTCCATGCGTGCGACAGCGCTGCTGATCGCAGCTTGCTTGTCGGGGGCGGTGGGGCCCTGCGCCCTCAGCCGCTGCGCCGAGACCCTCCTTAGAGCGAGCCACCTCTGAGTCTCGGCGCTGGCCTTGCGCCGAACACTTTTTCCCCTGGCGCGCGAGAGGGGCACTTTTTTCCAAGCGAGATCCTTCCGCTCTGCCGCAGTATCTCGGCCAGTCGTGAGGAGGGAGCGCAGTATATATGCACAAGAAGTGCTCCGCATATTTGAACCACCCGCGCGCAAGGACATCCACCCACTCCCATTCTAGCAAATCGAAACCTGGCCAGCCAGACACATCTCCAGGGACGAACGCTTCCTTCTTCTTGGGAAGCCTAAACGCCTGCGGCTGCATTCGCCTGCATATGAAATTGCGGCCGCCCACCCCAGACAAACGAAGGGCGCCAGCCTTGCGGGGCCCAGCAGGGGCGCCCCCCCCGAAGACAGACTCCTCTGACAAAGGGGAAAAAGTCAATGCACGAGTTGTTGCGCGTGGCCTGACCAGCCTGCATCCTAGAGGATTCCGATGGAAATCCTACGAATCCTATAGGAATGCGATCGGGATCCTCTATAGGTCCTATATGGATCCTGTAGGGACCCGGTAGGCATCCTCTGTAGGTCCTATATGGATCCTGTAGGAATTCGATAGGGATCCTCTATAGGTCCTACGTGGATCGTGTAGGAATCCGATGGGAATCCTAAGAACCCTATGGGAATCCCATGGGATTCAGACGAATCCGATAGGAACCCGATGGGAATCTTATGAATGCTATGGGAATCCGACGGGAATCCGACGAACCCGATGGGAATCCTATGAATCCTTTGGGATCCCGATGGGGAACCTACGAGTCCTATGGGATTCGCGTGGGGATCCTGCGAGTCCTATGGGATCCCTATGGGAATCCTACAGGAACCCGATGGCCCGCAACGGAATCTCATGGGAACCCAATGGTTCCGATGAGAATCAGATGGGGCTCCTGTGGGACCAGATGAATCCTGTAGGAATCCTATAGGAACCCGATGAATCCTACTGCTGAACTTGAAATCGTCATCTCCACTGCTCGCGCAAACATCCCACCCACCCACCCGCAACTTGGTTTGCAAAACCTGGCAAGACCGACTACGACGACACCGACGACAACGACTAGGACGACACCGGCGACGTCTCCGACGACTTCGACAACGACAACGACGCCGACGCCGACGACGACGAAGACGACGACGACGACGACGACGCCAACGAAGGCGACGACGAGGGAGGAGGAAGGACGACGACGGAGACAACGACGACAACGACGACAACGACGAGGGAGGAGGGAGGACGGCGGCGAGCGAACGACGACGAAGGAGGAAGGACGGCGATGCCGACGACGACAACGACGAGGGAGGAGGGAAGACGACGACGACAACGACGACGACGACGGCGACGAAATAGGAGGGACGACGGCGAGACGCCGACGACGGACGACGACGACGACGTGGGAGGAGGAGGAAGGACGACCACGGCGACAACGACGACGGAAACGACCACGACGCCAAAGACGACGACGACGACGAACACGAGAAAAGACAGAGTACGACGTAGGCGACGACGACGACGACGCGGGAGGAGGGAGGACGGCGACGACGACGCAAGAACGCGCGCGCGCACGCTTTTGTTGAAAATCCGCGTTGCGAAACCTTTGGTTTTTGTCTGGTTTTTGGACGCGCGATTTTGAACTCCTTCCGAAACCGATGGGTGTTGAAGGTTTTCGGCATACGCCCGCGACGACGCGCGCGTCTGCCCTTCGTCACATTTTCTGCAAGAAGGATTCTCGCGACGGCCCACGCGCCAGGGCTTTCGACAGATTTCGACATGCGCGCGCGGAGCCCATTTGGTAGCACTGTGTGAAAATATTGAAACTTCTATGTCTTAGAATTTCGCAAGAGCTCGCGCGGAAGCTTTTTAGCAAAGCAGTGTTGCGAAACCATGTGTTTTTGTATGTTTTTGGGAATTCCGGCACTGAAGGTTTTTGAAGGATGTCGGCATTCTCGTGCGACGACGCGCGCGTGTGCACTTCGTCATTTTTTTCGTAAAGGATTCATGAAACAAGTGTTATATTATCACCAGCCATGTCACCGCATAGGTTTTTTTGTACAAAGGGAACCTCAGGGAGGGGGAACCCGGCCTGGCCAGGATGGTATGATTTCATGGTTAGGATGGACGAGCGTGCAGAATATGTATATGATTTCATATTATCCCAAGGGGAAGCGATAAGTCCGGGGGGGGCGGGGAGGGTAGAGTCAATTCTCCTTTTAGAAAAGAGAATATAAGGATCCTCTAAGAATCCTGCGCATCCTGCACGACTCCTATAGGAATCCAACACGAATCTTATACGAATCCTATCAGGATCCTATAGCAACCATGCGAATCCTATGCGTCCAATGGGAATCCTATAGGAATCATTTGGAAACGCTCCAGGCAACCTATGAATCCTGTGCAAATCCTATAGAAACCCTATAGGAGTCTTACGAAGCGTATAGGAATCATATAGGGATCCTCGGACTCTTATGGGCCTATGGGAACCCTATTGGAACCGCGTGATTCCTATACGAATCCTTTAGGGGTCCAATTCATTTCGTGTCATTTCATTTCGCGCTCCTGCAGCGGTCGCGGGCCCCCGCGCAGGCGCGGGCTACGTCGGCGCGCGACCCCCGGCCGCTGCGGCTCAGCGTTGCTGCCCGCGGCGGGCGCGCGCCGCGCTGAGCCTTCCTGCCGACGAAGCGGAGGGGCGGTCTTTCACGCCTCATCCTTCCCCTGCAGGTCTCGGGCGGCAAAGCTCGGCCCCACCCCGCAACAATCAGCTGCGGGGCGACGCCGCGAAGGTGAGACTCGGCCGCTCGCCTCGCAACCCAGCGGCAACGGCGGCGCCCGCAAAGGGCCCCCCCCCTCTCGCGAGGCACCTAGGCTCAGAAGAGAGAGAGAGAGAGAGAGAGAGAGAGAGAGAGAGAGAGAGAGAGAGAGAGAGAGAGAGAGAGAGAGAGACCGGACAAGTAGGCGGACCAGGGTCCGTCCGCGAGGCGCACTGCGGTGCGACAACCCGCAAAACACTATTAGCGGCGGTGCAGCCTTAAGATACGAGGGCGGGCAACAGACCCCCTCCCCCGGCGCATTGCGTCTGAAGCTACGGACGGCGGACAGACTGTGAAGATCTCACGTGTCAGACCGCGTGACGAAGAAGGCCCCAACAAGAAAGGCGACGTGCGGACACGTGGCTAGGCGGCTTGGCAGACCGCCAGTTGGGCGCTTGGCCGCAGCGCGGCGCGCAGGGACGGGGCACCCCCCGCCCCCACGCCCTGACACCGTGGACGCGGGGCCACGCGTGCACACGGGCAGGCAGAATGGCGGAGATTAGCGCGGGGCTCCAGGCGGAGCGCCGCGGAGCGATGACAGCATAGGGAGAGTGGCGGCGCAGCACCAGGGGGGTGTAGAGAAGGCAGGGGCGGGGAGGAGAGAAGAGAGAGAGAGAGAGAGAGAGAGAGAGAGAGAGAGAGAGAGAGAGAGAGAGAGAAGAGAGAGAGAGAGAGAGAGAGAGAGAGAGAGAGAGAGAGAGAGAGAGAGAGAGAGAGAGAGAACAAAAAACCCAAAAAAAAAAACAAAAAAAAGAGGGAGAGAGAGAAAGAGAGAGAGAGAGAGAGAGAGAGAGAGACAGACAGAGAGAGAGAGAGAGAGAGAGAGAGAGAGAGAAAACAAAAAAAAGAGAGAAACGAGCAACGAGCAACGAGCAACGGGCAGGCACACAAGTGCTTTGAGACGTGTTCGGGCCCTTTAGCTGTCACTGGGAGTAGACGAGGAGGACGGGGGAGAGCAGGGAGAAGAAGAACGGCGCGGAGCAGCCCGCACAATGGATCGGCCCACGAACGAGACGCGCTTCACGCGCTCACTGGCGCCACTGCCCTCGCAGAACAAAAGTTGCATGAAAAGGTCACTGCCTACAGGCCGAGGCTGGTGGTCAGGCCCCAGAAGAAAGATATCACGCCGCTGCGCCGCCAGCGCTGATCACGCCGCCAATGCATGACGCAAGGGCGCGTTGCGAAGCCCGCATGCCCTGCATCTCTCAAGGGTGCATGGGTGGTCATCGCCCCCAACACAGAGAGCGGCCAAGCGCCAGTCACACGCGCCACAGCCCACAATTGAAAGTGTTTCCAAATGAAGCCCAGACTCCCACGCGAGGAGGGCAGGGACAGGGAGGGAGGGCCCAGGGCACAGGTCGCAAAAAGACCGTTAAAAACTTCGAACTTCCGAGACGCGGCCGCGACACAAGCCGCCCGGCCGCACTGGAGCAAGGCCGGGCGCGCGCAACCTAGCCGGCACTCCCTCAGCACCTCCTTCCGGGCAGCGCGGTCCCTCCGCGCAGCTTCGATCCTCTCAGACAGAAACATGGCGTGGCATAGCAGGTCAGCAGGCGGGGAGGGCAGGCGGCCCAGAAGCCGAAGCGCCGCGGTCTCCCATGTCGGGGTGCCCATATCCTTCGCCGCGCGAAGGACTACGGCCGCTGGGTGATCGCAGGGCAGCACCTGCAGGCGCGCCCTCGCCATGATTACCCTCTCCGAAAAACGCGTGCCGAGCCGCATTGGCCACCCGCGCTGCGCGACTACAACGGCATGCTTGATGGGATGGTCTCTTTGGCAGCCCAACAAACGTCGACCCCAGTTCACTAGGAGCTTATTGAGGGCGGCCTCCGCCCCTGGCGCGCCCGCTAAAAGCGGGGCAGCGTATAGCACCACGGATTCCACGCGCGTGGGAGCCTGGGCGGCTGCGACAGGGATAGAGAACCCCCCGCTTCGCGCAAGGTGGAGCAATTTGCCGAAACAGTCATCCCCCATCGCCGCAACCTCACGAAGCAGGGGAACAAAGGAAAGATCTCCCTCAACCAGGACGCCGAGCAGGCGCTTCACAAGCACTACGGGGCAGCCGGCGTGCGGCGGGGGTGGCGCCCCAAAGATCAAAAGCGCGCAAGTCTTCCCAACCCCATAATTAAACTGAGACTTCATCCTCCTGGCGCACCGCGTGCATGCAGAGGACGCCTCTTTGGACAACACAGCGCAAACGGCCCCTGCTTACGGACAAGGCGTCGTGATGTCGTCGACGAACTGGACAGGAGGGAGGTGGTGCGACCCTGTGGCCTCCACCAGCGTCGCTCTGTCCGGGAGTGCTGGTATTGATCGTGACGCGTGGGAGAGAAAAGCCTCAGCAAGTGGCCAGGGGGCGCTTTCTTGCGCAGCGATGCAGGCCGCCTGCGACACTGCCGAGGCAGACAGAGAGAAATCCCGAGAAGGCCTTGCAACATCAACTGATGCACGCACCGCGTCATTGGCATCACGCAAGGCCCAACGAGCCAAGAGAGGGATGCGAGAAGCGCACCCCCAGGCATGGCCTGTTCGATCTCCACAGGGAGAGCGCGCAGCTGCGCATTGAAGGCGTGGACCGAAAAGCGTCGCCCTTGCGCGGTGCCGCAACCTAAAGCGAAAAAAAGCGTGAGCAAATCGCTGAGCCCTACCACCTGATGATCTCGCGCGAAGACGTCGTCAAGCATCAGCCAGTCGAACACCCGCGGCGAAGACGCCCAAGAGCATCCCGTCTATGGAAGCGACGTCGAAAGCCCCTTTCTCGTCTGCGATCGCGCACCAGGTTGGAAGGCCCTGAGCTGCTCTGAGTTGGGCGTTCAGGACAAGCGCAATTACCAAAGACATGGCGTCACCGACGCCTCCCTGCTGGGCTGGACCAGAGTAAGCCTCTATGCAGCGGGAGTTGCGCTCCAGCCAGGCCGCGCCTTGAACCGACGCCCTGTCACTGGCAAATGAAACTGGACGCAGGGCAGAGAGCCGACGCACTACCGCTGGCCCCGATTTGCGGATCGGGGAAAACTGCCTCAGCGACCAAAGACGCGAGGTAACGCACAGGGCACGCGCCAGGTTCAACAGGGCTCGCGTGAGACGGAAACCTTCAACCTTGGCACGCACCGCCGCGTTGCACATGCGCACGGTTCGGTTGCCTGGCTTGAGCAGCACAAGGGCCGCCTCGACTTCCTCTTCCGAGTACGGCTGCTCTGGCCCCGCCTGGCCGGAGCTCGCGCCAGCGCAACGGATGGCAGCGACCTGGCTTGACATGCGCGTGCGTTCGGCTGGGTCCTGCGGGGAGTCATTCTCGGCGCGCGAGCAAAAAGGTCCCCACGGATGGCGTCGAGCATCTCAACTGTCGAGAGAGCCGCGCCAGAAGACTCGCCCACTAGCTGTCTGTCGAACCGGGCTGGGGACTTGAAAGCGCCCGTGAGGAAGCGTTCTGCCGCGCCTGCGTTCGTGTCCCTAAGGGAATGCCGGTGGACCGCTTTGCGCTGCTCCTGCCACGCAGCAGTCTCCACGGCGGACTTGTACGCCTCGTGCGTCGGGAAAGACGCGGGACTCAAAGGAGCTCGTGAAAGCGGGCGCCCCTGACGAACACCAACGCGGCTCACCTTCGTACACCAATAAGATCCCTGCGAATCCTATACAAATCCACTACACATCCAACAGGAGTCTTATGAATCCTATAGGTCCGATGGAGATCCCATAGAAATCATAGTATACTCATATGAATCCAAAACGAATCCCATAGAAACCATATACGAGTCCAATGAATCCTATAGGTAACCTGTAAGAAACTAATTAATTCTACACGAATTCCAGAAGACTCCGATAAGAGTCCTATATAAATCCTAGAAGAATCTTGCAAATCCTATCAGCATCCTGCAGGGATCGCCTAGGAAGCCTGGAGAAGAATCTTATGGACCCTGTAGGCCCCCCAAAGAAACCCTAAAGAAACCGCAAGAATCTCTACGGAATCCCATACCAAAATCCAATGGGGAATCTTCTGAATCCTATACGTGTCCTTAGGATCCCTATAGGGATCCTACGAATCCTGTATGAATCCGATAGGAAGCCGACAGGAACCCTATGAACCCTGCGCGAATCCTAAAGAGGAGCCCAACAGGAATCTCAAAAATCTTTGAAGAGTCGCATAGGAATCATATGAATCCCACATGAACCAATAGGATCCCTGTCAGGATCCTATGAATCCTATAGGGACACCGTCGGATTCCCATAGGAACCCTCTAGGGACCAGATGAATCCTATACACATATTTGTGGAATCCCATTGGGATTCTATGAATCCTATTGGGATCCCATAGGAATCGCATAGGAGTTGTACGAATCCGACACGAACCCTATGACTCCTAGATGAATCCTTCAGGAAGTCTATAGGAAGTCTGAAGAAACCATGCGAATCCTGCGCAAAACTCAGCGGGACCCCATAGGAATCCAACGAATCCGATCGGAACCATATAAGAACCCAGTGGATTCTGCACGAATGCTGTGAAAATCTTATAGGAACCCGATACGAATCCCAAAAGAATCCTATAGGAATCTTAAACATCCTGCAGAAATCCATCTGGAATCCTATGAACCCTATACGAATCCTTCGGAATCCCGTAGGAGTCACATGAATCCTATATGAATCCTATAGGCATCGCAGAGGAACTTTGTAAGGATCATTTGAATCCTATAAGAACCTTACGGGAATCCCATGAGCACTCCATAATCCTGTGCGATCCTATGCGAACTGTATGGGGGTCCCATCGGACTCCTATACGACTCCTATAGGTCCTCATGAATCCTTTCGGAATTCCACCGGGACCCTGTAGGGATCCTAGGACACCTCTACGAATCCCATAGGAATCCGACAGGAATTTTATAGGACTTCTATGAATCCGAAAGGAACCCCATAGGAATCAAATGAATTCTGCACGACTCCCATAAGAATTCCTTAGGAACCCTAATCGGATCCTGTGGCATCTTATTCCTCCTTAATGAATCAAATCCTGTAGGAATCAGATGGGAAGCCTACAAAGGAAGCCTATGAATCCCCCACGGATCCCGGAAAGGAATCCGGCAGGCCTCTAGGCATCCTAGGAATCCTAAAAAGGAACCCCATAGGAACCCTATAAATCTTTTGCTAATTTCAAGAGCCTGATGAATCCTATATGAATCCTGCAGGAATCCTATCGGGACTCTATAGGGATCATATGAATCCTATACGAATCCTATGGGGCTTCTGCGGATCCTACGCGAATCCTATAGGAATCCTATAAGGATTCCTACACGAATCCGATAGAAATATTATATGTCCGATAGGGATCCTGTAGGACTCCCATAGAACCCGGTAGGGACCCTATGGAATCCGATACGAATCCTATAGGAATCTTATACGGATGTTACGAATCGTATACGAATCCCAAAGGAGTCCCCTAGGAGTCCTACGAATCCGGAACACATCCGAATCCTATAGGCCCGGTGAATTGTAAGAAAGTCTCAGGCGGGAGCCCTCGGCGTTTTTTTTTTTTTTTTTTTTTTTTTTTGGGGGGGGGGGAAGGGGGGGGCAGCCTGGGGCCTGACGCGCGTCCCTATTCAACAACAACAACAACAACAACAACAACAACAACAACAACAATCATTTTACCCGAACGCGTTGTGTTCTCCCCAGTGCCAGGGTTTTCATACGACACCAGGCAATACCCCCATTTCGTGGGGGGGCATTACACGCTCTACCAAATATCCAAACGACTCTTCGCGACCACCCAAACCCAGCTTCCCGCCCTATGACGTTGGGACACTTCACTTCGTGGCGTGCGGACGACCGTGGCTACTACACTGGCGTGGGGTACACACCCACAGAACTTGGTCACTTATTCGGGGCGCGCATGTGCCCAGCATGGTGCAATTGTGCCAATACAATACATAAGACAGAGAGACGAATGTGTCCCGCATGGTATTATTTGACAGGGATGATGGCCCTGGCAGGTGCGCAACCGTTGTCGCAGAAGTTCGAAAAAGTTGCTCGCAAAAGCCCGTTTGACAGAAATGTTTAAAAAGTGTTGGTTTTCCTACGAATCCGCAAGAGCGCGCGGGATGAGATTTTGACATTTTTTTGTTGAAAAACCATTGGCTTTTTTGATGTTTTTATGTTAAAATCGTTCCGAACACTAAGCTTTTGGAAGGATTTCGTCTTGCGCGCGCGAATGTCCACTTTACCTTATTTTTTGCAAGGGATTCTTGAAATTTGATTATATTAGAACAAGAAATGTCATTTTATAGTGTTTTTTGCAAGGGAAAGCGGGGGGGAACAAAACAACCGGATCTGGATGACATCGAATTACCTGAGGCTTCCTCACGAAAATGATGAAAACATGGCTGCGGCCTAGGCGCGGCGGGGGGGGCGCGCACCAGGGGGCCCAACAATAATTATGCTTTAGAATTAATAATGTGCAACAAGAACAACAACAACAACAACAACAACAACAACAACAACAACAACAACAACAACAACAACAACAACAACAACAACAACAACAACAACCAAAGGCAACAAACAACAACAACACAACAACCAACTTTTAAGGCTGTACGCTTTTACTTGCCCGCGAGTCCTTCAACACGTATTTCCTACACCTCGATGCCCGCCCTCTTCGTCTTCGATCACACCCCTTTCGGGGGGATTATTTATCTTTGCTGGGGCCGGCGGGCTTAGACGTACGGGCAAACCGGAACGGGCGGACAATCCTTCGGGGGCGTACATCTCTCTGCCCGCCATTGGAATTGGCGCGGGCCCTGCAAGAGGAGGAGGGGAAGAACGAGGGAGAGTGGGAGGAAGGGGAGGGGGAAGGACGAAGGAAGAGGGAAGATACCACGTTGTGAAGGCGTCCTTGGCGCGCGCGTGGTTCCTGAGCGCCGAAACGCAATTCCATAATAATTTGTGAGGACGTCGCACGCGAGAGCGCAGTCCTGAGTACATTGTGAGGAAATCTCAGGCGGAAGCGGGGGCCCTGACTAAGTTGCGAGGAAGTCTCAAGCGGGAGCGCCGTCCCTGAGCAACTTGCGCGGAAGTCTCAGGCGGGAGCGGGGGTCCTCACTAAATTGCGAGGAGGTCTCAACCGGGAACGCCGTTCCTGAGTCAATTGCGCGGAAATGTCAAGCAGGAGCGGGGGTCCTGAGTAAAATTGGAAGAAGTCTCAGGCGGGAGCGCCGTTCCCACGTAAATTGCACGGAAGTCTCAGGCGGGAGCGGGGGTCTTGATTACATTGCGAGGAAGTCTGAGACGGGAGCGCCTTTCCTGAGTAAATTGCGCGGAAGTCTCAGGCGGGAGCGGGGGTCCTGAGTAAAAATCGAGGAAGTCTCAGGCGGGAGCCGTTGTTGTTGTAGCCCGGGGGGCAGGGGCACAGTTTGAGCAGGAAGACTTTCCTTGAGAAAAAAACAAGGTGCGAGCCCCGGGGGTGGCACTTCAATCGAAAAAAAAATCAATGTGCACCGGTGGGGGGGGATCAACAATAATTATTCTTCAAGAATGAGAGTTCAACAACAACAACAACAACAACAACAACAACAACAACAACAACAACAACAACAACAACAACAACAACAACAATCATTTTAAGACTGTTCGCCCTTATCTGCTCGAGTGTCAAATAACGCGTATTTCCAAAACCCTCGATACCCGCCCTTGCGGTGTTCGATCAAACCCCTTTTGGGGGGTATACCCTTCCTCCCTGTAGGCCGGGCCCCGGCAAGCGGCGGAGCGGCCGCGGACCGTCGGCCTGGCCAGCGGCAGCGCTGATCGGCGGCGCGGCCGCGGACCGTCGACCCGACCCCTAGAGGGACGGACAGGGGACCGACCACGACGACGACGACGACGACGACGACGACGACGACGACGACGGAAACGACGGTGACGGCGACGACGAGGGAAAGCGAGAGCGAGAGAGAACGACAGCAGGGCCACGAAGGACACGAAGTAGGCCACGAAGGGCGACAGCGGGGACACGAAGGGAACGCGTATGGGGCCACGAAGAGCGCGAACGAGCGGGGGCCACGAAAGGCAGATCATGCAGGGGCCGAGAAGGCAACGATGGGGCCACTGAAGGTAGCAATTGGGCCACGTAGGACAGTGAGGGGGCCACACACGGCAACAGCGGGGCCACGAAGGGCACGCACATGGGGCAAGCACGGGCGCGAACGAGCGGGGGCCACGAAGGGCATACATATATGGGGCCACGAAGGGCAGCGAGGGGGCCACGAAGGGCAGCGAGGGGGTCACGAAGGGCTGCGAGGGGGCCACGAAGGGCCGCAACGGCGACAGCGGGGCCAGGAAGGGCATGCACATGGGGCCAAAACCGGCGCGAACGAGCGGGGGCCACGAAGGGCGTACGTATGTTGGGCCGCGGAAGGCAAGAACGGGGCCACGAAGGGCAGCGAGGGGGCCACGAACGGCGACAGCGGGCCACGAAGGGCAGGCATATGGGGCAACCACGGGCGCGAACGGGCGAAACGTGCTGCGAGGAAGTATCAGGCGAAACCACCTCGAGCGCGGCGTCTCAGAGCTCCGAGTTGCGGGGGCCTCCTGGGGCCTCCTGGGGCCTCCTGGTGACCTCCTGGTGCTTCCTCCTGGGCCTCCTGCGGCCTCCTGGACCCCGCCTGGGGCTTCCTGAAGCCTCTTGGGGCCCCCAGGGGGGGATATCTAACATGTGGCCGTCGGGGCTCCCCAATGAAGGAGGCAGGGGGGCACAAGAGCAGGAAAACCCAACGAATCGACACGGGAAGTCTATTAACTTGACGCATTCTGAGAGGAGGCCTCCTGGGGCCTCCTGGGAGCCTCCTGGGAATCTCCTGGAGCCTGTCCTGGGCGTCCTGCGGCCTCCTGGAGCTCTTTGGGGCCTCCTGGGGCCCCCAGGGAAGCTATGTAACATGTGGTCTTCTGGGACCCCAGGCTGGACCACCTCTTGCGCGGCATCTGAGAACTCAGAGTTGCGAGAATGTCTTGTGCGAAACGGCCCGAGCCACCTCTCGCGCGGCATCTCCGAGGTCTGAGTTTCGAGGATGTCTCTGGCGAAACGGGCCCGTGTCTCGGGCGAAACGCGCTGCGAGGAAGTTTCAGGCAAAACGGGCCGGACTACCTTGAGCGCGGCGTCTCAGAGTTCCGAGTTGCGGGTGCCTCCTGGTGCCTCCTGGTGCCTCCGGGGGACCTCCTGGAGCTTCCTCCTGGGCCTCCTGTGGCCTCCTGAACTCCACCTGGGGTTTCCTGAAGCCTCTGGGGCCTCCCAGGAGGGATATCTAACCTGTGGCCGCTTGGGCCTCTCAAAATGGAGAGGGGGGGCACAAGAGCAGGAAAACCCAACGAATCGACAACGGAAGCGTATTAACTGGACACGTTTTGATAGGCGGCCTCCTGGGAGCCTCCTGGGAATCTCCTGGAGCCTGTCCTGGGCGTCCTGCGGCCTAAGTCTCGGGCGGGAGCGGGGGTCCTTGCTAAATTGTAAGGAGGTCTCAGGCGGGAGCTGTTGTTGTTGCAACCCGGGGGCCAGGGGCCCAGTTTGAGCAGGAAGACTTTCCCTGTCAAAAAACAAGGCGCGAGCGTCAAGGGGCACACTTTAATTGAGAAAAAACAATATGAACCGGTGGGGGGATCAACAAGAATTATTCTTCAGAAATGAGAATAAAACAACAACAGCACCAGCAACAGCACCACCACCACCACCACCACCACCACCACCACCACCACCACCACCACCACCACCACCACCACCACCACCAACAACAACAACAACAACAACAACAGCAACAGCAACAGCAACAGCAACAACAGCAACAGCAGCAGCAGCAACAACCACCACCACCACCAACAACAACAACAGCAACAACAGCAGCAACAACAAGCCCGCGGCAGCGGTGTCCGCCCTTCGCAAAGACAGCGCGTGCGCAATTAGACTAAGAGCCAAGAAGCGGAATCGAAGAAGCGACCCCCCCGCAGAGTTCTGTGCAAAGCGGCAGCAGCAGCAGCAGCAGCAGCAGCAGACGAAGCGACAACGTCCGGCCTGCAAAACACCCTGCGCCAGCAGAGCCAGAGCGACGTCCGCGACCACGACCAGCATTACGCACAGCACCACCAGCGCAATCAGGAGCACCACGGCGGCCTCAACGACCGCCACTGGCACGCGCTGCACTGCGAGCACGACGACCAGCACCACGAGCACGACCGCCAGCAACGCCAAGAACAGCGCAGAGACCAAGGCGATAGCGACCAACAACACCACGCGCAGCAGCACCAACGCCACCCGTCACGAAGCAGCCGCGACGGGCGGCGATAGGGGGTACCGAGGCGTTCGCGTAGCCGAGGCAAACCACCCAGGACCACCGAAAGCACCACAGACCGCCCAAAGCACCAGGGGGCAGTCAACGAGCCCTAAGCGCACGGAGTCGACGCCACCAGGGTCGCCAGAACACGCACCAGGCGGCGCAGCGCCCATCCCATCGCAGGAGAAAGCTCCTCCACGAGTTCTGCTCCGGCTGCAAGCCCCTGGGTTCGGGCCAAGCGCGTCAGGACACCTTTTCGCGCCCGGCGCATCAAGACGGCCCCTGAGACCGCCAGCAGGCCCCAGGAGTCCCACGAAGCCTCAAGAAGCCCGAAAGATGGCCCAGACCAGCCCACAAGAGAAATTAAAACTGTGCCTAAGAGACCCCGAAAGCCTTCCCAGGAGACCCCCACAGGCCGCCCTGAGAACACTGACTCACAACCCCAGGCACGGTTGCGGTTTTGGGTCAAGGGCAATTCGGATAGCAAGCGCCGCACCAAATCAACGCAACATAACGACGGCCCGACTTCGTCAAAACGGCTTCGGATCGGAAACCACATCGCACCTTGAACGCGAAGTTGGCGCTGCGTGAACTGTAGCGACGCAGAGAGGACCGACTCCAACCGCCATTTACCAAAGTTCATTAAGCAATACCTGACAGGACATCTTGGTGTTAGCCTCTCTGCTCTTGGTCGGACACGGGGATACCGTGGCCTCCTACGTCAGCGCGCTACAACGCCTGCGTCGCCTGCGAGGTCCGCGGGTGTCACCTTTGGCAAGGTCCAGCAGGGGGCCTTCTTACCGACTTGGAATTGCGTGGCTCCCAAGGGGGGAAGACAACCAACAGCGCAGTTAGACGAATGCGTATCCCGCGAACCTGCACCCAGTAGTGCGACACACCGGTGGGTGAACAAAATTGATCGCCTCCAGCAGGCCCAGCATAAGGAAGTACCGTCCAGGAATCGCGCTCGAGCGAATCCAGCGCCGCAAGGAGAAGACATGATTACCCGGAGCTGTTGGGCTGGAGACGCAGCTACCTGCTTGCGGCCGCCGCGGATACAGGTGCACTCTGGGACGGGGAGGACAAAATTAGATCTGGGGTTGTGAACATATCGACTGGGTCGACAGGGGTAGGAGGAAAGGGGGAAAATGGAAGAGGAAGAGGAGGAGAGGGAGGCGGATGTATCCGCTTGCTCCTCCTCGGCCGTGGAGGCGAACAGACACGCGCCCCGGCGAGGACCACGCCTGTGTCGCTGCGGAGGGCATAGAAGGCCGCGGTTGTTTGTCCTGCCCTCGACATCAGCTTTTTGTTTGAGGTCACGCGCCCTTGCTGAGGTCGCGGCTTCACTGATAGGTCACGTTAAGGCAGTTGCCAAAATCAGTACTGCAGGATTGCATGTTCTACGAAACTTGGCGCCATTTCAAGCCAAGGGATTTCCATGTCAAAAGCAGAAGTGATTACTTAACGGTACATATTTGAACGAATTGCCTCTCATCGATTCGCATTGCCACTTCTCGATTCAGATTCCCGTTCCGCGCATGGCATTTCAGAGCGATGCCAATCCGACACGCGGTCGCAGGGGCGACGCGGCGATCGTGCCCCCAAATGTCCAGAGACACCGATCCCGAATCCAAACGGTACGCACGTCCCGCCAGTGAGCCCTCAC
>CAUYUJ010014611.1:65000-80000 GCA_963575745.1 Prorocentrum cordatum
CACCACCCGCGGGGGGGCATCCCGCCCAAGGAAGACAGGGGCACAGCACGCACACACACACACACACAAAAACAAACACGCACGTACACGCAAATGCACACACACGCACACGCACACGCACAAGCACGGGCACACGCACGCATGCACACACACACACACACACACACGCACACGCACACGCGCACACGCACACGCGCACACACGCACACACGCACACACGCACACACGCACACACGCACACCCGCACACACGCACGCACGCACGCACGCACGCACGCACGCACGCACGCACACACGCACACACGCACACACACACACACCCGCACACACGCACACACTCACACACACACACACACACACACACACACACACACACACACACACACACACACACACACACACACACACACACACACACACACACGCACACGCACACGCACGCGCACACGCACGCACACGCACGCACTCCCCGTCCCCCACACACGCACGCCCGCACGCGCACGCACGCACGCACGCACGCGCCCCCCCCTACACACCCCTACACACACACTTTCTCTCCCGCGGGCGCGCGTGGCTCGAGGTCGAGCCCAGGGGGGCCCGCTCTTCCGCATGAGCGCTCAAGGAAGCGCTGGCGGTCCTTCGATGCACATCGAACCCCGAGTGGCCTTGTGGTGCAGGAAAACGAAACGGGGCTCAGGTTTTCGCCTGCCGCCGCTCTGGATCCCAAACATCGCCTTAGAGAACACAACGCACGTGTCAAGCCAGCCCCCCAGCGACGGTGGCGCACGATTCACCCTCTACATCTTCGCCATTACACGCTCTACATGCCACCTCGCCCTCCGCGAAATCACACGCAATCGGCAAGCACTACCTCCCGTTCTCCCCAGTCCTTGGCTTCTGATAATACATCTCGATGGCCGTGTCCGACTACATATTTCTCTTTGGCAATGCAGGAAGTCCAACCAGTCATGCCATTCATTCAGCGGCCCACGCCGACCATGTTCAACTCAGTTCAAGAACGGGTATGGACGATGGTTGGCCGACGTGGACTACCCGCTCTTCAGCCATTTCTACATCGGTTGTTGTCGATCACATTTCCTCCTGGCAAGAAGTTAGTCATCGATGACCCTCTCGTCTGGAGGGTCGTAACACACATCTTCGCGGCCATGGGTATCCTTCGACTCAACCAAGCACTCCGGCAGTCGAAGCTCCCCAGATGGGCCGCGCGGGTTTTCTCGAGTGCTACATCCATATGCAAAGGTGGCGATTGGCAGTTTGGATTCTCAGTGCATGCAGTGGTGTCGAGGCCGTCTGACACGCAAGCAGTCGCCCACGGAGCATTCGGTCTGAGTACTCTGGCGTGCGGCAGGAGTGCACGTGGGGAAAGCCAATCTCACTCGCACCGTTGCGATACCAGGGCTGGCAGCTCGACTTCGAGAGCATCTTCGTGGCATCACATGCCCGCGCCAGGGGGGGCGGCAGCTGGCCCAGATAATCTATTACGGAAGTCCCGAGGGACCTTGTGCATCCTACTGGTTGCAGTTCTACCATCCGAGGCGCAGGCGTTTGGTCTGGATGGAGTCTCTTCTCATCAAGTTCGCAAACCCGGGGTGCAACAATTGCGACAGAGGCTACCGGCGGAATGGTGCCAACCGTGGGCAACTCGCTGCCCCCCGTCCCCAGGCACGTCGGCGCCGACCTCCGCCTCGTCTTCATGGCCCAAAACGGACCCAGTCTATTTGGGTCTCTCCTGTCTTCCAGGACGCGAGGGAGCAGCTGGACACCGAACGACTATGTCGAGAACAGCAGCTTCAGCATCCATGACAACTCAGAGGGGCTTTCAGTAACGTCCTCTGGGGCATCGCACGCCCAAGGCTGGTGACCGCGCGCCAGCTCGGGCCGATCAGTATCTTCGAGGGTTTGTTCAACTTGTTAGCTCCTGCTCCTATTCCTCCTCCTACGCGTTTTTTTTTTCTTCATTGGCCAAGTCGCGCACGCGAGGTCACACCCCGGCCCCCGGGCGCAGCGGCGCCAGAGGGAGAAAGAGGGTGGGGGGGCGGGACAAGCGGCCCCCCCTGTGACCCAAAAGGCTGCGGAGAAGACAGGGGGAGCAGAGGGGGAAGTGAGGCGGATGCAAGCAAGTGCGGAGGGAGGGTGCAGAGAGACTAACTACGCTTCACATTTGTGAATCCGCATTAGCTCCTGCTCCTATTCCTCCTCCTACGCGTTCTTTTCTTCACTGGCCAAATCGCGCACGCGAGGTCACACCCCGGCCCCAATGCCAATGGAACGGAAAAGGGGGGTGGCCACGGTGCAGCGGGCAAGCGCGCCCACGTGGCCGCGCTCCATTCTCGGGGCCCGAATCATCGATGACCCCTTGCGCGAGCAGGCCAGCTGCAACTTTGTCGCCCGACACGCGCGGTCGCGCGGACGTGACAGAGCGCCAGCCACCGCGGGAAAGCATGGCTTCGACTCCGGAAGCCGCGAAGACGT
Source organism: Prorocentrum cordatum (assembly GCA_963575745.1). Classification (NCBI taxonomy): domain Eukaryota; class Dinophyceae; order Prorocentrales; family Prorocentraceae; genus Prorocentrum; species Prorocentrum cordatum. The sequence continues at coordinate 67,493 of CAUYUJ010014611.1, forward strand.
CGCTCGCAGCTCCGCGCCGGACATCGCGCCCAAACCACACCTCGGGGTTGGCGACCCCGACGGCTTGCAAGTGGCGCCGGAATTCGGCCGTCCACGTCGCAGGCGTATACCCGCCAAACGGAGGGCCCCCAGCTGCGATCGCATGGTCCCACGCAGGAAGCCAAGTGTGCAAAGAAATACCCTCGTCCGTGCCGCACAAGCATAAAGCATGAAGGGTGCACAGATCCACCCGCTGCTTTCGCCAGATGGGCCCATAGATAAAGCGCCCCCCAGCGACCTGTGCAAGATCACGCTTGCACTGCGCGAGCAACTCAGAGGGCATCCACAACAGAAGGTGGCATGCCAAGACGGCGATGATGCACCACCGCCGTCGCTGGTGCGCCAACGCATGGCAAAGCAAACGCCGCAAAAGCCGGCGATCAACCTTTTGCCTCGGCAGTCTGGGCGTCCGGCACTTCGCGCTGCCGAGCCCGATGCCTTTTCAAAATGACATCTTGGCCACCCTGCCACGGCGCGCCGGCCACCTGGTGCGCCAGGGCCCACGCGCTCAACCAACCGCGCTGCGTTGACGCGCGCGCACACACCGCCGCGACGCGGCGAATGCGCTGCACACTGCACCCCGGCGGGGGCTCACCCAAGAGCTCGGAAGCCCATGCAACCATGCGCAAACGCGTCGACGGTACCGTTTTGCACAGAAACCGGCTCTCAGCAACTGTGTCGGCCAGCCAGGGCAGGTCCGCGCCTTGAGCACGAGCTTCGCTCATGGCCTGCAGCACCTCGCGGGGCGGGGCGCCATCTGGGCACCTGGAAGAGCGCCGCCTGTCCCGGCTCAACACCGTCATCATGTCGACGTTCTGTCTGGTGGCAGCGCCGCGCAAGCTGCCCACCACGCCCCAATGCGACGACCAGGCCTCAGCGGGGCCAAGCAGACGCGGAGCACCACGAGCAGTGGCCTGGACCCCGCGGGGAGTTGCGGCAGCACGCGGGCAGCCGAGCGCGCTGCCGCTGCCCCCGGGCACAGCGGCGCAAGACTGCCCGGCGGGACCCCCCCCGGCGCAGCCTGGAGCCTCGGAAGGCCCCTGGGCGACTGGCAACACAACCCGCGCGGTTGCCAGAGCGGGGCCCGACGGGGCCTGGAGTGCTGCCGCAGCGGCGGCGGCGCGGGGCGCGGGCGCCTGACGGGCCAGCTCCCGGCGGCCCTGGGTCTTGAGCCTGCCGTGAAGGACCCGCGGCGGGGAGCGCACCCGCGCGCGCCTATGCAGGCGCGGGGCCATGCGCCCGGCGGGGCGCGCGGGCCAGGGGCCGGACGAATGGCGGCACGTCGAGCTTGAGCCTGGTAGCGCTGGGCGTCGTCGCCCGCCCGGTCGCCCCTCTCCCCTCTCCCGTGGGCCGGGAGGGGAGGAGGGAAGGAGGGGGGGGGAAGGGGCGGATGGGGGGGGGGCCAGAGCATCGCGCCCCCCCCAGACTTCGCCGCGCTGCCACGGCGACGACTGCCCCGCAGGCCCTGGGAGTGAGAGGAGGCGAAGGAGGAGGAGGAGGAGGAGGAGGAGGAGGAGGAGGAGGAGGAGGGAGGAGGAGGAGGAGGAGGCGGAGGAGGCGGGCGGGCGACGCGGCTGTGCTCTCGGCGGCGCGCCAGAGCATGGCCGCCGCGCTGCAGCGGGCCAACGCCGAGGCGTACAACGCCTCGGTGTGGCCACTGGGGCGGCGCGCCCGGCCGCGCCCCTTGAGGCGCTGAGCGCCGGGGCGGCCTGCTGCTGAGGCGCGCGCAGGGCGCGGCGCACGCGCCGCGCCCGGGCGCAGGGGCACCTGGAGCTGACGACGCCGGGCGCCCGGCGGGCGGCGGCGGCGCCTGCGGCGGGCGCGGGCGCGCTGGGCAGCGGCGGCGGGCTGCGCGGGCGGCGCCGGCTGCGGGGGCGGCGCTGCAGCTGGGCGCGGCCGCCGGGCGGACGGAGCCGGCGCTCTGGCAGACGCGCGGCGGCGGCGGCGGCTGCCCGGGGCGGGGCTGGAGGCGCGGCGGCGCCGGCGGCAACCGCCGCGCGGCGGCGGCGGCGCCGCGGCGGCGGCGCGCGCGCGCGCCCCGCGCCAGCGCGGCGGAAGCGGCGCGCCCGGCGGCGGGGGGTGGACGGCGCCGGCCGGGCCGCCGAGCTGCGAGCTGCCGCGACGGGCTGCTGCGGCGCCGGGCTGCGCCGGGGCGCCGCTCGCTGGCCGAGCTGGAGGAGCTGGGCGACTAGCCGAGCGGGGTCCGGGCTTGCCCGCACCCCGCTCGGGAGGTGTCGTCGCGACGCTCCTGGAGCTCAGAGCGGGCGCAAGCGCGGGCGCGGCGGCAAAGGGACCCGCGCCGCGGCCTTCGCAGGAGGAGGAGGAGGAGGAGGAGGAGGAGGAGGAGGGGGAGGAGGAGGAGGAAGGAGCAGCAGCAGGAGCCGAGAGGCAACAGCAGCAGCAACCAGCGGCGGCGGCAGCAGCAGCGGCCCCTCGTTGTTTAGCCACGCGAAATAGCCCTCGCTTGGTAGCGGGGCAGATCGATGCCCAAGGTTGGCGCGACCTGCAGAACAGAGGCCCCGAGCCCAGTGAGAGCGCTTTCACCGCCCTCCCGCGACGCCGCGTCCAGCGGGTTCGACTTAGCGCGAACATACTCGAACCAGCACCGGATGTCATGCTGGCATTCGAAGCTCGCGCACGGCACCGACAACGCATGCAACGCAGGGGGGCCCGCTGCATCCCCAGACACAGCCGGCGAGCCCAGCGGTGTCGTCACCGAAGCAGAGAAGACAATGCGAGCGGATTGTCTCGCCCCGCACCTCCAGTGCTTTGGCGATCCACCGCGCTTCGGCCCCGTTGATGGCGCGCTGATGGGGCGGCCTCAGCTGTTCAAGCACCGCGCTCGGCAGCGCGACCGAGAAGCCCTCGCGGAGCTCCCGCGCCGCGCCGGGGATGGCGAGCATGGCTGCGGCGCGCCTGGTCGACAATGCTGCATCACCATGCAAAATAGCCGCGGGGGTGGCCGGCGAAGCGAGCGGCTGCGTGCGCGGGCGCGCGCGTCGCAGCAGGTGCGCCCGCGAGCGGAGGGCCACCTGTGCCTGCGGAGGCCATTCGCCAGCGCGCTGGGCGGCCTCAAGGTGCCCGAGGGCGTCGCACAGCGGACGCCGGGCGCGCGCCTGGCTTTCCCCTGCAGCCCCCGGGAGGCGAACACGAGCCTGCCGATGCAGGTGGACGCCGGCCCTGCCTGCGGGCGGGACCCAGCGAGTTCCTCGCATTCTAGAGCAAGCGGCTCGCGCCGGCAACTGCGGTTGCCGACTTCGGGGCCCTCCTGGCGGGAGGTGAATACAAGCCCCAAGAGGGGCAGCTGCAAGCCGTGCACGCTCTTCGTATCATTAGTGTCGCACTCTAAAACTTTCAATACCTCGCGGAGGACGAAACGAGCCGACGAGGCGGACCACGGTGGTTCCCACGTCCAGAAACCGTCAAAATAATTATCTGCATTAATGAAAAACCACTGGCAGAGCACGTCGCGTAGACAGCGGAACGCGACATTGCACCTTCAGTGCCGAAGTCCTGCGACAGAAGTTCCCGCCCAACTACTTCGCGGCCCTGCGGGTCCCAAAAAAGTTGGGCGACTCGCACTGGGGAGCGGCAGCGGCCGACTTGGTGGCACGCCTTTCGCAAATCATCTACGCTGCCAACAGGGGGCGCACCGAGCGCGAGCTGCGAGGCAACCATCTGCGCAAGTATAACCTCGCTGTCCGAACATGCGATGTTCTCACTAGCCGCCCAGGCCCTGTTAAAGCAGCACCCGCCCGGGGAATCCGACGCATCCGCGCGCGCGCGGACCTCCCAGGCGCAGGGCGGCGCAGCGGCGCTGTCCTCCGACCGCTTGCGCTGCCGGACGGGGAATTTGCGGCAGAAGACTATATCATCTCCGCCGGCGGGCCCCTGAACGGAAGAAATCCACGGGATGTGGCGGCCCTGAGGAACCCGTCTGCTCGGCCTCTACATCCTGTGTCCAAAGCACCATCATGCGGGTGGCTTCTCTGCACTCGCTGCGCGAGCTCCTGGTTGCGGGACCTGCTCTCTTGGAGCTGGCTGGCCGACCAGGCGGGCGCGGTCGCCGTCGCATGTGGGTAAATGCCGGGCTCCGCGGCCACCCCCGTGTCCCGGAGGCCCTGGCGGAGGCGCTGCAAACAGGAAGCGGCAGGGGAGTCGAGGAGGCGGAGGAGGCGGAGGGGGGGGAGGGACGGCTTGCGCGCGAAGTGGGCGATGGCAGGATCCACTTTTTTACTTAGCTGAACCTGCTCATCGTGTAGCTCCCGCTTCCAAACTCTGAGCAAGGCCAACCTTCTCAAGCGAATGTCATTGACAGCGCTACCGAAACGAATTTGCCCTGCAATGGCGATCGCCGTGCCCTCGGCCACAAAAAGCGGCTGATTCAAAGGGTGAGCGCCGCGACCTGCCGCGTCGAGCGCTGCCGCGAGGTGTTCGCTGGGCAGCAGGCCAGAAGACTGGGCCACGTTGAACACGCGGCGCGGCTGCACTGCCACAGAAGGGTCGCCACGCCAGCCGTAGACGACAGAAAACGCTGTGCCCTCGCCGGGCAAGGCGTGCCCAGCGGCTGCAGGCACCAACGCTAGCAGGTCCGCGTTGGAACTTAAAACCTTAAAGCTCAGCGCGCTCGGCGGAGCACGCGGAGGCGGGGGAGAGGACCTGAGGCCGGGGGAAGGGCAGAGGAGGCAGGAAGTGGCGGGGAGGCGGGCGAGGACGAGCCGACTGTCAACTGCACAGGGGAAGCGGAGCGCCGCTGCACATAATCACTCGCGGCCGAGCCCTGGCCACGCAGTGCCAGGCCGTGCGCGGCCTGCCGCAGCATGGCCCCTCACCTGCGCTGCGGGGGGGCGCGCTCGCCAGGCCCGCGCCCCCTCGGCGCAGGGGTGTGGGGGCGCTCGCGGCGCGGCTCCGGCTGCTCGCGGCCCCCAGCGGCGTTGTCCCTCCGGAGGAGCTCCCTGCCGTTGGCCTCGAGGTGCGAGAGGAAGCACCTCATGGGCCCGGGGCCCGTGCGGCAGAACGGGCAGCCGCGCCGGCACGTGCACCTGTTCGCGTTCGCGCAGTTTCCGAAAAGGAACCGCCGGCAGGGGAAGGGCGTCGTCTGCTGGCGCTCGCCCTGCCCGGCCGCGGCGGCAGCCCGTCCCGCGCCGGCAGCCCCGCGCTGCTGCCCGGCCTCTGCCCCGACCTCGGCCTGGCAGCGCGACAGGAGAGACCAGTCCATCTCCCCGAGAACGCGGGCTACGTTCTCGCGCCCTTCTGCGTCGCTGCTGCCGCGCTTGCTGGCTGTGTAAGCCTCCCGGAGGAGGCGCGTGGCGTAGAACGCCGACGCCCTCTCGGCCTGCCCAGGCGGGGCGGCGTTGTCTGCCGCGGCGGCGGCGGCCTGGCCGACCCAGTTCAAGGCGTCGCCCCAAGGCGCGGCCTTCAAGGGCAGCGGCCCAGACGCGCGGCAACTCCTGGCACAAGGTCTGCGCCAGCGGGCGCTGTAAGCGGCCCACGTCCTCCACCCTGGGCGCAGGTGTCTGGAGGGACCGCCCGGCCTTGCGCGCCGCGGCGGCGGCGCGCAAGACGGACTCGTCGGGCTCCAGGCTGCGAAATGGTTCTCCTTGGCCGGCGGTCTGCGCCAGCTTCCGCAGCGCTGGTCTGCGGGGTCGTGCTCCCCCGTCAGCTCCTCGAGCGGCTTGGCGCCCTGCCTCGCAGCCGCCGCCGCGACCTGCCCCACGAAGAGGTTGCCGCTGGCTGCGGCCTGGCCGGCTGGAGGGTGGAAGGGCGAAGCCCCTGTCCAGTCGCCCGGCGGGCCGTCGAACGGGGGCGTCGCGGAGCCTGCCGGGGCGGCCTCGGAGACGGGCCTGGCCGAGTGGCCCTTTGCAGGCATGGCCCCCGGGAGCTCGTGGATGACTGCCGCGGCCCGGGGGCCGAGGTCCCCCGGCAGGCTGCGAAGGAAGGCCCTGTTGCCCGCATGTTGCCGATGTCCTTCAGCAACTCCCCGGCGTCGGGGTCGCTATGCCCACGCTCGACCAAGGCTTCTGTGAGACGAGTCCACCGCGCCTGCTCTGCGAGGGCACAGGCCGCCGCTCCACATGTGCGAGCTTCTCCTTGAGGGCGCCGAAAAACGCGACTCCTGCCAGCGGGCCTGCTGCAGCCGGAGCGGCGCCCAAGGCCGCGGAGGCCTGTGCAACCGGGTCGCGGGCAGCTCCTGCAGCTACGCCTCCGGCCCCGGGTGCTGCTGGGCCGAGTGGCGCTGCTGGAGCTGCGCCTTCCGGCGTGGGTGCTGAGAGGAGAAGGGTGGGGATGAAGTAAGAAAGTAAGCCCTGGAAGTACGGGGCAAGCGGCCCCCCCCTGTGACCCAGAAGGCTGCGGAGAAGACAAGGGGAGCAGAGGGGGAAGTGAGACGGATGCAAGCAAGTGCGGAGGGGGGGTGCAGAGAGACTAACTACGCTTCATATTTGTGAATCCGCATTTACCGCGCATTGTGCAGCGCACAAGCAATGTGTGACGTTTCCCCCGACATGGAGTGCGGACACAAGTGCGGGCTTCTTGTATCAAACTGGGGAACTGGTTAATGATTTTATCTCGGGTGGTGCGCGTCGTTTGGCAGCTGTAGCGGTGATTGGGTATCTTCTACGGTTGCGTCGCCTCGCACCCTTCAGCGTGCCGCAGCTTGTTCTTCCCGCGTATGTTGAGGATTACTTGCCACACCTTCGACGACGTATCTCTGCCATCCTGAAGTCAGTCAGGACCAGCAACGTTCGGGATTGGCTACGGCGGCGTCCTCGGGTGCGCAAAGGTCGACCTGATCGGCGGGTGGCAAAGTCAGTGCCAAGAAGGGCGTCCGCGGGTTCAAGTACGACTGGGGGTTCGCAGATCCTGACGACATCAGCCGCCCCTGCCAGACCCGTTCGCTGCACGCTGTCGTTGCTCCGTGGCGTGTGCCCGTCTGGCATGCGCCTGCCACGCTCTGGCGGCAATGCAGCGCTCGGTGGCCCGAGTGGTCACGCCGTGTTCGCCTTCCTTTTCGGGTCCTCCGTCGAGGCAAGCAAGTTTGGTCCGAGTACCGTGCCCACGCCGCCCCAGCAGGTGCCCGGCCGTCGGACTGGTCTTGGTGGGAGACCCGCATGATGGGATCCTCATCCCCTGGCACGTTTCGAACTTTGGAGTATTCGTGCGAGTTTAACCAACGAGCAGGTGGTGGAGATCTGGGGGTATGCTCGGGCTAAGTTAGGCCTGCCACCTTTTTTTACTAAGGCGACCTGGGCGTCCTGGGCGGAAGCTTTCTTCCACTGCTGTTGTTTCCTCTGGTCAAAAGCTAGTGTTATTCGGACTCGGGGGAGCTCATGTACAAGAATAAGCTGATGTACAAGAAGAAGGGGCACTCACACTCGCGTCGGATTCTGGACATGTCGGGGACTCCGCATGCATCTGGATGGAAGGTCGCTGCCAGGGGGATCTGATCGGTCGTCGACGAGTCTGGAGTTTCACGCGAGATTTTCTGCATCAAACATGCGAGGTAATACCTCGCAGAGTCTTTGCTGTCGCCGGAGAATCCAACGAACCCATCTGTGTGCATGTGCTGCCAGCGCCCTATGGATCCAAGGCTACACATAGTACTCGTGGACATCGACAAAGCTTTCGAGAGCTGCAGAGCCAGCTCGATCATCACTGCCTGGGACTATGTTGCTCGCCAATATCGTGCGAGCGGAGGCCAGGACCGACTTCTCATTCGTCGAGGGGAACGTTTCATCGCCAGGCACGGGGCGGCCACGAGGCAGTACGGTCGTGGCTGGTGGGCTTTGTCGTTATCGATGCTCCGGGGGTCTCTAGCTATTGCTTCGTATCAGACCCGAGTTATGATAGGGGAGGTGGCTTTGGAAATGGCTGGGATGGCTATAGGTGGAGTCATGTCGGCTCCAGCGGTTTCGGTCAAGCTTGGTTCGGAAGAAGGTCGTGCTCGGGAATCGGTCGTATCGCCTGGATTGCCTGATCCCAGGAGGACGATTTGCTGGAGTCGTTACGTGGACGATTTGTTGGCTGAAAGTCTGGGTGCATGCTGTTCCTGTATGGTTTTGTATATACAAAGAGTTTTTGAGGAGTCCTTGAATGTAATAGTCACCTCTGACGGACATCCGCAAATACCTCTTGATTGGTCTGATATATCGTGCCGTGTATGTGCTTATAGCTTGCAGATCATTCCTGAGAATGTGAATCGCCCGTGGTTGTACTCGTGGCCTGAGGTTCGGGACCGCGCTCGCACGAACACGATTCTGTGGGTCGGGGCCCTGCCTACGCCGTTCGGTGTGCTCCGCGGGGTCCTCATCGGTCGCATGTGTCGGGCCCGCCGTTTACAGCTTGGTCGCCTCACTACGTTGGTACATATCCAAGAATATTTATTGGAACTGCTCTTGCTAGGGTACCCCAAATATATCCTCCGAGCTCTCGTGCACCCCCTACCCAACGATCGCACCGTCCGCTTGGCTCGAGAAAGTCTCAGATCCTGGATTCGGGCCACGGTGGAACTGGACGCACAGAGGTCTGTGCTCATGGGCAAAGGAGGAGCAAGCCGAGTTCTCCGATGGAGGAAAAGGTGGTTGTCGTTCAGGGGATCGTGACCGTGACCGCGACCGCTACCACAGGGGCCAGCGTTATCGGGATCGTGATCGGGACAGACACAGGAACCGACGACCACGCTCGAGTTCATCATCAGAGTCGAGGGATGGCCAGGAAGCACGACAGCTGGAGAAGCACAAGCGCTGGATGTACAAGCACGACCCCTCGTACGCTGCTCTCATTGACCAGCGTGAGCAGGAGCTTCGTGACATCGAGGTGCGTCGGCAGGGGTAGATCATGGCCAGGGCGATGCAGGAGTCCATTGACCGCGCCTTCCAGGAGAATGGTGTCCAGATCCACACACCGCCGCGTGCTGCAGGACCTGGCAACAGTCCAATGCCATCACCAGCCTCGGCGCCGGTGGCCTCCCCGACGCCAGCCCCACCCAGTGGAGTTGGCAGCGACGACCTCACCAATATCAAGCGCATGTTGTGGTGACGCAGTTTGAGTGCATCTTCGAGCTCGAGGATGGGAAGAAGTCGACGGTCAAGGAAGCCATCGCGAGTTCATTGGGCAATCGCAACGTATCGCAAGTCATTAGCAAGCTGTTCAAGAAGAACAAGATCACGGAGCCCAAGAGGAAGAATGAGAAGATCGACGAGCAATGTATCAACGAGAAGGTTGTCGTTGCAGGCGTCAGGACCACTTTCGGACGATAAGCCAGGATGAGGTTTCCTTTTTGTTTTTCTCTTCCGCCTTCTTCTCCTCTTCCTCTTCCTGTCTCCGCCTCCTCCCCCGCTCCCCTCCCTCGAGAAAAAAACAATAACCTTCTCCCGTGCGCTTTCGACGCACTCAAGTGCTCCTTGAGACAATGCGTTCGGCACTGTTTGTGCACCGATCCCGACCATGGGTGGTCTGTTGATGGGCTCGTGGGCAAAAATCCTATCGAACTTGAGCCGCGGCGGTAGCGGACAATCGTCTCGATAGGGACCGCTCTGTCTCTGCCTTCAGTCCTCATGAACAATCCCCCTCCCCGCCGAGGACCAATACCCTCTCCCCACTCCACGAGGTGTGTGCCCAGGAGCCCGTGCTGGCAGCGTTCGCGGATGACGGCTTCACTAGTATGTGGAGTCTGACCCTATTGTGCTGTATCTTGTCCCAGCGCGGAGGGACACACTTTTTCTCCAGTGGGCGCACGGCTCGAGGTCGAGCCCACTGGAACCCGCTCTTCCGCATGGACGCTCAAGGAAGCGCTGACGGTCCTTCAATGCACATCGAACCCCGAATGGCCTAGTGGCGCAGGAAAACGGAACGGGTCTCAGGCTTTCGCCTGTCGCCGCTCTGGATCCCAAATATCGCCTTGGAGAACGCACACACACACACACACACACACACACACACACACACACACACACACACGCGCGCGCGCACGCGCACGCGCACCCGCACACACACACACACACACACACACTCACACACATTCACACACACACACACACACGCACGCACGCACGCAGGCACGCACGCACGCACGCACGCACGCACGCGGGCACGCACGCACACACGCACACACGCACACACGCACACACGCGCACACGCGCACACGCGCACACGCACACACCCGCGCACACGCGCACACGCGCACACGCACACACGCACACACGCACACGCGCACACGCACAAGCACACGCACACGCACACGTACACGTACACGCACACACGCACGCACACACGCGCACGCGCACGCGAATACGCGAATACGCGAATACGCACATACGCACATATGCACAGACGCACAGACGCACAGACGCACAGACGCACAGACGCACAGACGCACAGACGCACAGACGCACAGACGCACAGACGCACAGACGCACAGACGCTCAGACGCACATACGCACATACGCACATACGCACATACGCACATACGCACGTACGCACATACGCACATACGCACATACGCACATACGCACAGACGCACAGACGCACAGACGCACATACGCACATACGCACATACGCCCATACGCCCATACGCCCATACGCACATACGCACATACGCACACGCACACGCACACGCACACACGCACACACACACATACACACATACACACATACACACATACACACATACACACTCATACACACATACACACATACACACATACACACATACACACATACACACATACACACATACACATACACATACACATACACATACACATACACATACACATACACACGCACGCGCGCACACGCACACGCACACGCGCAGACGCACACGCACACGCACACGCACACGCACACGCACACACGCACACGCACACGCACACGCACACGCACACGCACACGCGCGCACACGCACACGCACACGCACACGCACATACACACACATACACATACACATACACATACACACGCACGCACGCGCGCACGCACCCCCCCTCCCACACGCACACACACATTCACACACTCACACACTCAAACACTCACACACTCACACACTCAAACACTCACACACTCACACACACACACACACGCACACACACAAGCATTTTGCTCCTCCTTCGGCGAGGTGGCAGCAAAGGACATTAACTGCCGCCAGAATTACCTCCAGACGTTGCAGGTGGGGGCCAGCGCAGAGCGAGTCGGCGTGCAGGGAAGCGTGAATTGCACCCACCGCCTTGGATGGCGGCACACATGCACGCGCAGTCTTGTTGAACGGCAGCGAGACGCGCGGCGTCCTCGCACTTACTGGCGCACCAGCGCGGCGCGCAGAAGCGGCCTGGCCTCCCCGCGCCCCAGATCCCCGGTTGCACCTCCCACGCACTTGCCCCCCGCCCATCCCCTCCCACTGCCCGCGCGAACTTTCTCGCCTCGCGCGGCGTCCCCACAGCTCTCCGCCCCCCTGGTCGCCGCTGTCGAGCTCCACCCCTCAGACATCCGCCGATATGATTTGTTCAATCCGCGGCCCCAGAGGTCCCGACCCCTTCCCCAGGGGTGGTTTGTCGTCCCGGATCCATTTTTGGTCCCTGGGCTCGAGAACGGGCCCCGGGGACGGAAATCCAGGAAAACCCGCCGCATTGAAAAAAACATGTCCTCGGATCTCCGGGCGGAAGCCAAAGCTCCTCACCTCTTGAGCGTGGCGTCCTCACGGCTCTCCATCCTAGCATCGGTGTTGAACTCCAGCCTGGAGACGATCGCCGGCACGCCCAGGGGGGAGGCACAGGGGGCGGGCTCTCGGAGAAGGCTCAGAATGCCTCCGGACCTTCCGAGAAGACTTCTGAGCCTTCTCCGAAACCACAGAGCCCTGGGATCCTGGCGTCGGACTCTTTTCGGGCCGGGCGTCTTCGAACAGCGTCGGGCCCCAGGACGACCCTCACAGATCGATCCAGCTCGAAAAATGACGCAGAACGATGGGGTCCGGGGCTCTGGCCGTGAGTTTTTGCGATGTTGCGCACTTTCTTCGTGACGTCGGACCCCAGGGAGGGCTTCTCAGGAGGCCCGAGGGCTTCTTTCTGAGAGGCCCCGCCGCCGTCTGAGAAGGCCTCCCCCCTCTCACTTCCCCCCTCGGCGCGCCGCCGAGATGAAGTCGACCGCCCCATACTTGGCGTGGCTGCTGGGGCCGCCCGCGCCCTTGTGCGTGTCGAAGGGGTTCGCAGAGCGCGCGGCGCTCTCGGCCCCCCCCAAGTCGAACGACAAGGTCAGATGTGCTCTGGGCGGGCGGCGAGCAGAGGGGGCGGCTGGCGGGGCGGCGGGGGCGGGATCCGTGCAGTCAGCACCGCATCGGGGAATCGGGCCGAATCGGAGGGTGCGTCGGATCGGGCCGCATCCGCGCGGAATCGAAATCGAATCGGACCCGCCACGCCGGGATGCACAACGATGCCACGCGAACATCGGGCCGCATCCGATCGTATCGGAGCGTCGGAAT
>CAUYUJ010014611.1:82500-107500 GCA_963575745.1 Prorocentrum cordatum
GCCATTCGCAAGGATAATTGGCGAAGGTCCTGCGTATGTTTTTTGTCAGCGAGTTTGGCTCAGAATGGGGATTATTTTGCATTCCGCCTTAAAGGAAATCTTGGTGTCTTCGGCCACAAAACGATTCCCTGTTGTATTCTGCCACATATGAGCTCCTTTCGTTTTCTGCCAGATGAAATATATTTGTGTATGCATTCCACACCTAAAAGACTCCCTGTGTAACCCACCACAAACGAAATCCATTTATACAGTAGTGGCCCGACCACAAGAAACCTTCCACAAGAAACCCAGCCCTGAGACCCAAGAATGTCCATGGATTTGTGGTGCGGGAACGTCGCGTTTTCAATCGCAAAACCATCGAAACCCGAGAAACCCAGGGTACCTTGGAGGCAAACAGAGTGCTTCTTGGCATGGGCCTCCACTGTATTCCGCCACGGAAGACATCCTGTTGCATTCTGCCACGGAATGGGATTCGATCATGTTTGGCCACAAAGGCAGATCTTTTGTACTCAACAAGAATTCCCGTCGAATTCCGCCATATCAGAAATCCCTTGTTAATCAGCCACATAAAGATTCCTTATGTATTCCTCCACGGGAAGAATCCGCTGGTATTTGGAGACGAGAAGAATCCCATTGCATTGCGACACAAAAGAAATCCGTTTAGTATTCTGCAACAAAAGGTATCCTGTTGCATCCTGCCAAAAGGGAATCCTTCTCGTACTCGGACGGAAAAAAAGGATTCCTCTGGTATTTCGCAGCAAAAAAGATCGCTGTTTAGTACACCTCAGAAGGACTCCCTTCGTATTCTGGCACGCTGGGAATCCCTTCGTAGCCAACAACAGAAGGATTCCTTTGTATTCTGCCACACAAGGGATCCCTTAGCAATTCACCACACAAAGAATATCGTTGTACTCGACCTCACAAGGAACCCTTTTCGTAGCCTGCCATAAATAACCATCGGTTTGCATTCTGCCACAAGGAGATCCGTGTTGCACTCGGCCAAAACAAGATTACTTGTGTATTCCGCCACAGGAAAAAAGGATCCCTATGCAATCCACCTCAGAAGGATTCCTTGTGTATTTTGGCACATAAGACATCCCTTAGTAATCCACCACGGGAAGAATCTCTTAGTATTCCGTTCCAAGAGGGGTCCTTGGATCCTGGTGTATTCCGCCACAAAATAACTCCCTTTGCATTCCCCTCGAAAAACCCTCTTGTATCCCGCAATGAAAGAAATCCCTTTGCAATCCACCACATACGAATATTTTGAATAACGCGACAAGAAGAATGCTTTTGTATTCGGTAACGCAAAGAATCCGTTTGTATTCCGCCACAACGGAAAACCTTGTTGCCTTCCGCCGCCATGGATTCCTGTGACGGCGGAACTGAAAGTTTTGCAATCCGAAGTCGAAGTTCCACTGTCAAAGGAACTGGCGCCTTACAAAGGGATTTCCTTCGTAGTGGAATACACAAGAGGATTCATTTGACTGGAATGGAAAAGGATTTCTCTTGAGACGAATGCACACCGATTCCCTGCGTGACAGATTACAAAACATAGCCTGGCGATGTGCAGTTGTGAGCACCGTCGTTGTACGCACTGCATTCGGAGGAGCTCCCTATAGGGACACGAAACGTCTGAGGGGTGTGCCAACATTCGTCTGGTGGGCGCATGCGAAAGCAGCCACTGGGCCTGTCGGTGGAATTCCCTATGGGGTCACGAAGCGCGTGAGAGGTGTGCCGAAATGGGTGCGGTGGGCGCGTGCGAACACAACCAGTGGGGCCGTTGCATGGAGCTCGCTGTGGGGTGTGCCTAAATGGGCGCGGTGGGCGCATGCGAACGCAACCACTGGCGCCGTCGGTGGAAGTCTCTATGGGGTCACGAAACGTGTGAGGGGTGTGCCGGAATGGGCGTGCGTAACGCATGCGGGCGGTGCCACTGGGGCCTTCGGTGGAGCTCCCTATGGGGCCACGAGACGTCTGAGGGGTGTGCCGACATGGGTGTGCGTGACGCATGCGGGCGGTGGCACTGGGGCCTTCGGTGGAGCTCCCTATGGGGCCACGAAACGTGTGAGGGGTGTGCCGAATTGGGTGTGCGTGACGTATGCGGGCGGTGGCACTGGGGTCTTCGGTGGAGCTCCCTATGGGGCCACGAAGCGTGTGAGGGGTGTGCTGACATGGGTGTGTGAGTGTGTGTGTGTGTGAGACTCTTGCGGGCGGTGTCGCTGGGGCCCTCAATGGAGCTCCCTATGGGGCCACGAATCGTGTGAGGGGTGTGCCTACATGGGTGTGCGCGACGCATGCGGGCGGTGGCACTGGGGCCTTCGGTGGAGCTCCCTGTGGGGCCACGAGACGTGTGAGGGGTGTGCCGACATGGGTGTGCGTGAAGCATGCGGGCGGTGCCACTGGGGCCTTCGGTGGAGCTCCCGGTGGGGCCACGAAACGTGTGAGGGGTGTGCCGACATGGGTGTGCGCGACGCATGCGGGCGGTAGCACTGGGGCCTTCGGTGGAGCTCCCTGTGGGGCCACGAGACGTCTGAGGGGTGTGCCGAATTGGGTGTGCGTGACGCATGCGGGCGGTAGCACTGGGGCCTTCGGTGGAGCTCCCTATGGGACCACGAAGCGCTGCACTGGTGGGTGAAACGCAGGGAGGAGGGAGGAGGGGGAAGGTGAGGAGGGAGGAGGAAGGAGGAGAACGCGGGGATCGTCTCTTCAAAACGAGACCCAGCACCACAGGATGGTTTTGGGAAAAAACGTCGTTCTTTGCTTCGTTGGAAAAACGCTCAAGCCGCCCAGGCCGGTATCGTGCCTAGCGCCCCTCATCCTCCTCCTCCTCCTCCTCCTCCTCCTCCTCCTCCTCGTCCTCCTCCTGCTCCGCCTCCCTCCTCTCACGACCTCGACGACGACGACGACGACGACGACGACGACGACGTGCCTGCCGTCGGGCCGGACGCAAGTGCGTTTCACGGGGTTCTCTCCGCACTCCACCTCCACATAGATGTGCACTGGCGACCACGGCAGCTGCCCCTGCACTTGCACCCCGACGGCCCTGTGCACCGTGACGATGAGGCCCGCCGAACCCCACTTACTGGAGATGGCAAGGCGAGCGACGCACGATTTGATCATTCGTGCACTCGCGCTGCCGCACTGGAGAAAAACATCTCTCCAGCCCCGACCTCGAAGCGGGATGCGAGGAAATCTTTGCGCCCATGCGGATGACCCCGTTGTCCGCAGGGCCGACTGGGAGCAGGAGCCGCCCAAACTGCCCAACAGATCCTCCCCCAGGCGAGAAACAAAAAACTGCTCCCAGACAGCCGACTCCGATTACGCGCTGTGCGTCCTGAAGTTATGTTTGCTTGCTTGTGTGGCCCCTGCCCAGCGGGGGCCTGTGGACCACGGCGCTTGCAGGAGGTGGCACGGCGAGTAGCATGTTTGGCTGGCCCCTCCCCCTGGTCCCCCTTTCCAAAGCCTGCCGAAATCGTGTTTGAAGGCGGCCAACGCGTCGACCCCCCTCTTTGGTGATCGTACCGACGAAATATCCTGAGGGAAAACGAGTGCCTGGGCCCTGGTGCCTTCTCCAAGCTCGCCCCAGACGGTCCTGCCCTTTATAAACCAAAACAGATACAGGTAGTATATATATACATACATACATCTATATCTATTTACATATACAAATGTGTATATATCACCCGCACCCGGAAGAGTTAAACATATGTGTAAATATACATACATATGTGTATGTGTATATCAACTGCGAGCCGAGTACATTGTTGTACTGCTTTCATATGCAATGTCATGCTCTTTCCATGTGCAGCTCGTTTGAGAAGATGAATGCGCACGCGTGAAATCCCCCGGTTCGGCGTGTTTTCCCAAACCCCGTTTTCCTGGGCTTGGGGTCCGGCCCCGACCCTGGCCCTGGCCCTGGCCCGCGCCGTGCCTCCGCCCCAGGCCTGGGCCTGGCCCCGTCCCCGGCCCCACCCCCCAGAGATCCGAAGAAATGACTTTTTCAGTCCGGCAAGCTTTCCTGCTGGATTTCGGCCTCAGGGGCCCGTTGTCGAGCCTGCAGGACCACCAAAAATAGGCCCGACAGGCCCCGGCCCCGGCCCTGTCCCCAGCCGCTGCCCCAACCCCAGCTTCGGGCCTGGCCCCAGGGCCCCGCCCCCGCCCTGGGCCCAGCTCCGGCCCCAGCTCTGGCCCCAGCCCTGGCCCGCGTCGTTCACTCGTCGTTGCTGGTCGTCGGTCGTCGTCGGTCCATCGTCGTTTATCGTCCTCGTCATCATTGTCGTGTCATCGTCGGTATTCCGTCGACAGTCGTCGTTCGTCCTCCATCGTCTTCGGCGGCGGAGTCTTCGACAGCACTACGCAAATTTTATTGAGCAAGGATTGCCAAAGGCGTCTCAAGTTCAACGTAACGCTAAATATAAAAATCAGAATCAAAAGGCGGGGTAACACCGCAAGCCACGTGCGCAAAACGCACTAGGCGAAGAAAGGTGCAATGCAGGCGCACTGCCCGCCGCAACGCTGGAACTACTGAAAGACTTCATGCTCATGCGACGGGGAGGGGGGGGGAGGGATTAGAGAGGATAAATAACAGCGTGTGAGCCAGGCAACATGTGCTCTTAGGCAAACCCGGCTCCATCGTTTCACCGCTGTCGTGGACGACGCGCTGCCAATCTCGTATTCGTGCGTCTGGCACGAACCCTGTTTCTGTTCATCTGCATCCTCTGGTTTGGGAGCCAGCGCTCGCCTTGCCAGTGTAGGAGCTGCGCCGCCCAAAAACGACGGTTTCGCGGCCGTTCGAGGTGCTCTCGCCAATTCAGAACTCGAGTGCAATGGCGATGGCTCCACCAACGCCTCTGTCTACAAAGATCCTTGGCTTCCCTAGCTTTGCGGCGGAAGTAGGCCAGCGCTTCTTCACCAGCTTGTCGTGGCACCCGCATCAGGACGCTGACCGTGCGGCGCTGACAAATGTCGATGCGTCCCTCCAGGGTTGCGGCGGGCGGCCACCGGCTGCATCGATAGTCGAACACTGGCAGCACAGAGCGATCGAGCATGCGAAGACGCTGCCGCACAGGGACGTCTCGCAGGCGGTGCATGGCACAATTGGCCCAAAACGCACGCCACATGGCGGCCATAGTCCTATCAACACACATCGTGCGCGATCCCGTATCTTCCAAGATGTGGCCCAAAGCCTCAAAAGACTCCGGCGGTTTCCAAACAGCTGGGTCTGAAACGGATGCGTCCCCTCCTGGAGCAACCATGCATGAATTGCTGGAATCCTTGATGCGGAATCCCCAGTCGGAGGAAAGATGGTACCCGAACGCATCCAACAAACACGTAGCATTATACAGGGAGTAGCTGACATAATAAATGTTGTCAACGTATGTGGCAATGGCTAATTGCTGGAACTCGCCCAACAAGAAGCCCCGCTGCTGGCAGACATCCGACATCTTCCCGAAAGTGGCCTCGACTGGGATGCGGCCCAAAGCACCGGCCACCCGGCCCCCAGTGAGACTTCCGCGGGATCGCTTGCCAAGCTCCGCGTCCACGTCTCCCACACGCAAACTCACTACTGGGAGCAACTGATGGCGCGCCGCTGCTGCCGCGAACGCCAACGGCATCCCTCGAGACACGCACCACTGCAACACCACCAAAACAGGGAGAGAGTCATAATAGGCTTCAATATCTCTCTGAGCCATTGCCGACTGGCTGCGGTCGTCCAGACCTCTCTCGATAACGAGGTGCAGAGCGTGCGTGATGTCCAGTGCTTGCGTGAATGGCCTTGCTCCAACCCAGGAGCACTGTGGCACAGCAACGTGCTCGTCGATCCATGCGTTGAGACGCTGAGCGATCAAACGATCCAGAACTTGGAGATCAGCCCGGAGGGGCATGATAGCTAAATATCAAAGTACAGACAGAGCCTTCAAGCCATGGTTACTCTACCAATTCGCTTGCCGTCTCTAGTCGTGGCCCGTTGGAAGACAACGGTTGCGTGTGACCGTCCTTCCATGCAGCCCGGCGCGCAGCAGCATCCTTGCGATCGAGCTCAGCCACCAGATCTGGACACAGTGGTGTGACCAAGGAAAGCTGGGACGAGCACTTTGTCCTGCGCTTGTCGCTCAAATGGGCGATCGCTCTCAATCTCGTGCTAAACTTGACTTTGCAGATTGGGCACGTCGCTGTGTGTGAGTCGTGGTTTTCACCTTCGTCGTCGTCGTCGTCGTCGTCAGCCCCGAGGACAACAAAAACAGAGAAAGGAAACGTCGTGGTTAAGTCGAGTCCCAGGGGGAGGCCCTGTGCACGGGGGTCCTGGAGGGGAGCCCTAGCGGAAAACCAATCTGTCCTGGGGGAGGGTGGTCCCGGGTCAGAATGTCGCCTCCCCCGAGGTCTCGGCGGGTCCCGGGAGTCGGGAGCGGCCGAGAGGGGGGTGTCCAAGAGGGGGTGTGCAAATCATGACCGGCGGCACGTGCGCGGCCCAGCGGGGGGACCAAGGACGCAACGAAGCAAGAAGAGGCGCCATGCAATCTGGGGAAATATCATGGCCCACGCCATGATATCCACCCCCCCTAGTCATCACCCCCCTCTTTGCCGCCCCCGAGGGAGGGGCGCCAGCGGTATACTATTCCTGGCAAGCGTGGATGACGTTAGCTTGTGAGTTGCAAAACGCAAGCGGGGCGTGCGATGGAACAAATTGTTCCCCTGCTCTGGCGAATCGTGGGGGGGGGGAGCGCCCGCCAAATGGAAACCGCGCGGCGGCGGCGCCGGCGATTGGGGCCGACGCCCGGCCGCCAGCGAGAGGGCGACGGGAGCACCGGAGGCCAAAAACGGCGCAAGAACAACCCGAGGACCCCACAGGACGCCTCTCTTCATGCCGACCCCGACAAGTCTCCTTGACTCCTTGGGCATCTCTCGGACGGTCCCTGCAGGCTCCAGGAGGCCTCTGGCGGCCCGGAGAAAGGGCAAACGTGACTCCCCGGACCTCTCCCTGGGTGCGTTATGACTGAAATTTCGAGGCGAATCCAGCCCAGCGGTGGCGACGAGGGCCTCCGAGGAGGCCCCAAGCGGGGAGAAAACGAGGGAAGTGTAGCGGTATGGGTACCTTTTCCTCCCGAGCCTCGAACCTCGATCTCTATGGTGGCCTGGGCTGGCGCAAGCCTCTGGCATCAAAGTGCCCGTGCCCGCCCACGTGGGAGGCGAGCGCGTGGGGCAGCAGCAAGCCTGCCTGGGCGCCCTCCGGCCCCTGGAGGACGTCCCTCCAGCTCCCGGTCAGGCAGCATCCGAGGACGGCCCCCAAGAGAAATGCGGGCGCCGACCCGGTCCCCCGTCCCTAAGACGAAGCCAAGACGAGGACAAATTCGGGTGAGGATAACTCGAGAATCTCTGAAGTCCGGCGGCTCTGGAGGATGTCTCGGGCTCCGTGGCCTTCTTAGAGCGTTCTGGAACGCTCTGAGAGCGTTGCCGAACGCTCTGGAACGGATTCATCCTCATCCTAACGCAGCATGGCGGGCCGTAGGTGGGGTGGTGTCGTTTGTTTTGTTGGTCGACCCTTCTCCTCCTCGCGCCTCCTCCTCGTCTTTCGGGGAGGACGGGGAAGGCAGGGAGGCGTGAGGGAGGACGATGAATGGAAGATGAGGAAGGGTGAGGACGGAGAAGGATGGGCGGAGGACGGGGAAGGGCGAAGGGAGGACGGAGGGACGAGGGGCCGATGTCCGATTTGCCAATGGGGGGATGAGGCACAGCGTCACCCCGACCGAACAGCCTACGATCGTCGGGGGGGCCCAAGGACGGGACGCTGATGGCCAACGCACGGTAAGACTGGACCAACCTCCGCGAGGTCTGGTCCTCCTCTCCAACCTCCTGCCCTCCCGCTCTCCCTCGCTGCCCGATGCGCCGGGGGGGGGGACAGAGAGAGACCAGCACCGCTGCTCCCGGACCTCCCCAGGGTGCGCTCTGACCACGACTTCGGGGCGGCTGCGGCCGTGGCGGCGGTGGAGCCCCCTGGTGACCGAGAGGCAGCAGGCGTGGCACGTGGGCACCCCGAGGAGCAGCCGCGCGGGCCCGCCCGCGGCCAGGCTGTGGGGACGTCTCCAGCGAGGCCTCGAGGGCTCCGCGATCGCCGCGGCGCCGCAAGCTCCGCACTCGGAAGGAGAAGCGACCAGCTCACGTGCCACTTGCTCGCTCATGGCCGGGTCGTGGGGACGTCTGCGGGGACAGCAGGCGACAACGACCGCGTCGGGGACGCACTCTGGGGGGTGTCTTGCTCATGCCAACCAATTGTCCGAACACCGAAACCAGCTTGGTACTGGTTGTGGCTGATGTGGGCGTCCCATACGGCCAAATCGATCACGACCACAACCAGAGCGCTCATGGAAAGGTTGGTGGCCTCTCCTCCGAGGGACCATCCAGAAAGATCCGCTCAGTTGTGGTTGTGGTTCTTCGTTGCGCCTGGAACCCAGATCCCCGACGTCATGATCTTTTAATAACGTTGACCCCCAGCTGTTTCGACCCATTCCCCAGGACCAGTTTTTCATCCCGAGTCGTTTTTTGACAGTCCCGAGGCCCGGCGAGGGCCCCCAGAGGCCGAAAATAGTGAAAACCCTCCCGTCAGGATTTCTTCATTGCCCGAGGGAGGCGCAGCGATCTCCTCCTTCTCCCCCTCCTCTTCCTCCTCTTCCTTCTCTTCCTCCTCTTCCTCCCCCTCCTCTTCCTCCTCCTCCTCCTCCTCCTCCTCCTCCTCCTCCTCTCCTCCCCCTCCTCCCCCTCCTGCCCCTCCTCCTCCTCCTCCTCCTCCTCCCTCCTCCTCCTCCTCTCCTTCCCCTCCTCCCCCTCCTCCTCCTCCCCCTCCTCCTCCTCCTCCTCCTCCTCCTCCTCCTCCTCCTCGTATCTGTTCCTCGTCTGGCCATCCGCCCGCGCGTGCGTCGGACCAACCTGGCGGCCCAACCTAGGGCCCCGCCGGGCTCGCGCCCGCGCCGTTCTCGGGGTACGCCAGGGAGCCCACCTGGTTGGGGCGCCTCGCTTTTCGGGCTCCTTTCCGCAGAAGCCTCGATCGATCGCTCCTCGATCCTCGATCCTCGATCCTCGAGCCTCGAGCCTCGAGCCTGGATCCTCGACCCTTCCGCAGAAGCCTCGATCGATACATCCTCGATCCTCGATCCTCGACGGATCGCTCGTCCTGCCGATGTTTCTCGGCGACCTAATTCTTTCACAACGGGCGCTTTCGCTCGATTTTGGGCCCCGGGATCCTCACAGATCGATCCAGCTCCGCAGAAAGGTGGGGTCCACGGCTCTGGTCGTGACCTTTCGCGATGTTGCAACTGTTTCGCAACGTCGGATCTCAGGGTGCTGATGTTCCTCCTCCTCCTCGTCTTTCCCTCTGGTCATCCCTCGCTCTCATCGTGCTGCTGCCACTCTGTTGCCACTTGCTGCTGCTGCTGCTGATAACAACAATCACGCTGCGAGCAGGTGGTCTAAATTTGGCGGCGCGCCCGGAGGGGAAGTGAGAGGGGGCGGGCCTTCTCAGAAGGCTCGGAAGTTCCCTGGCCTTCTGAGAAGCTTTCTAAGCCTCTCCCGCAGACACACCAAACTTTCCAGAAGGCGCGAGGACTTCTGAAGAAGAACACAGAACGCGAACCCGAACACAGGAAGAGGGAAGATGGATGCGAGACTTCTGGGGGCAGTTATTCAGTAGCACCTGCTACATAATCTCAGACGCGGTCGGTGAATGCACGAGAACACGAAGCGCGAACCCGAACATGGGAAAAACGCAAAAGATGAATGCGGGAGGGAGGGACGAGGAAGAGAGGGGAAAAGGAGCGGGAGGAGAGAAGGGGTCCTAGACTTCACGGGCTCGAGAAACTGCAGCAACTTCACAGACGGGAGCCCCCAAGAAGCCAGCGCCGACCGAGAACGCGACCGAGAACGCGGGCCCCTGTCAAGGGCGGTTGAGGGTCAATGCGTCCCGCCTTGAGCCCATTCCCATTATGATGTTGCCCCTGACCTGCTCCTCCCTCTCCCTCCTCTGTTCGAAGGCGGCGATGGGGGCGAGTAGCCCAGGGGAGGGCATTACACGCATCCCTCCGGGAGCCTCGCCGAAGTCATGGAACATCGGCGCCCCTGGATACATGTACTGCCCCCTCCCTGGGCTGTTCGCCCCTATCGCCGCCTCCGATCTATGTCCCTCCCCCCCATCCCTCCCTTCTCCCTCCTCCCGCCTCCCTCCTCCCCATCCTCCCCCTCGCTCCGATTTGCTCCCGTTCGTGCAATCCCTCCCTCCGCCCTCCCTCCCCCGTCCCTCCCTCCAATTTCCCCCTACCTAACTGTTCTATCCCTCCTCCTCCCTCCCTCCCTCCTCCCCTCCTCCCCCTCCTCCCTCCCTCCATCCCTCTCTCTGTCTCTCCTCCCTCCCCTTTCCCCCCCTTAGCACTCAAGCCGTTCTGACTCAGGCGCTTCATGTTGTCGCGAAGCTGAGACATATGCGCCTTCAAGTGGCGACTTGAGGGGCGCACGGTCCCCTAACACCCTTAGTTAGTATATTCGTGCAGCGAAGCGCGGTGATCACTCCAGATGGCACATGCAGCTGGGCCCAGGCTCTGAATGACTTGCAAAACTTGCAATGCATCGGGATGGAACGGCATTTTAGAGTCGCGTGGATACACATGCAGCAGATGCCATCGTCCTGTCAAGATGACGCCCCGCAGGACAATGAGAAAAAAAAGGCAACGGTGGAGGAGATGGTGCCAACACCCTGCAGCTCGCAGTCGATATCAGCGGGCAAGGTGGTGGCAAGAGCATGGGCGGCGGCGGCGGTGCTGGGGGCCCGGCAGCCACCAGCACCACGGCGGAGGGAGGTCCGAGCTCGGCTCCTACGCATGAGTGGCAGCACGTCCGATCGAGTTATCAAGAACAGCCTTCTGGAGCAGCTCGAGCTGCTCGACAAACTAGCGACGGCAGCCAACTGCGCGAACGCCACCGACGCGGTCAAGCGCGCCGAGGGCATCTGGAAGGACGTGAACATGCGCCACGACCAGGCGATCAGCAACGCCATCCGCCCCAGGGACCAGCTTTCCCAGGCGGAGGACAAGGAGCGGGAGCTCGCCAAGGAGCCTGCGGCAGCCGAGGTCGGCAGACGCCTCGCCGCCAAGGCGCTCGCCGTCGAGACGGGCGGGAGCTGTCGCCGACGAGGCAGCGGCCGCGGCGGAGACAGCAGGCAGCAGCAACAAGTGGAACATGCAGTGGGACAAAGGAGTGTTTCGCCAGGCTGGACGAGTACGAGTGCGAGCCCGCGGAGAAGGAGCAGCTCATCGCTTTGGAACGCGAGCCCAAAGGAGCGCGGGACAGGATTCAGGAGCGCGGCAGCAAGGTCAATCGGTGGAATGCCGAGCACGAGCAGGTGCAGAGGATCCCGAGAGGAAAGTCCAGAAGCGCAAGGCAGCCCAGGGTCAGGCCGTTGACGGAGGTGGAGGCGCGCGCGTTCCAGTCCCAGGGTCAGCCGACGGAGCAGGTGAGCCAGGAGGCCAGGGCTCAGCTTCCAGCGGCAGCGGCGGAGGCGGCGCGCCCGCGGAGGCCTCGGCGGCGGAGTTGCAGAAGGCTGCGAGCAAGCTCTCGGCAGCCAAGTTCGCAGCCAAGCAGGCAGTCGTGGCGGCCAAGTCGATGGGGGGCCCAGCCACGGCTTGAGGCAGCGGCCAGCAGGCTGCGCCTGGCGGCCACCCAGCGGCCGACAGCAGCCAGGCACCAGCGGCGGGCGCGGCGGCGTCGCCGAGCTCGGCGGCAATCGCGTCTTCTGAGTCCAGCCTGGGAGAGGCCGCGGTCGATGATCACGAGCGCCCAGGCGGCGATGCAGCCCCCTTCTCGCGCCTTCGTTTCGGCAGCGTCACATACCTCGGTCCCTTCGCCTGGCAGCACCTCTCCCTTTGAGCTGTTTCGGCCAAGTATGAGTAGCTATTGCCGACTCGCGCGCCTCTGCCAGTCGAGAGAAGCATTCGACCAAAGAAGCTCGCAAGAGCAAGCTCAGTCATGATTTAACGCGGTCAGGCCGAAAGCAGATGCTCCGACCCGCGCTCGATTGGGGGGAGGCCTTCTTTGCTCGCGGTCACTTGTCAGCGCATAGGGTTGGAGAGTCCAGCGAGTTCAGTCCTCTGTGCATTGCCAATTGCGATGCGTTTGATGGCTTTCTCCCCATCGCTATGCACTTCAAGGGTTTCGCAATCGTCATCCGGATGTTTTATGGCATATGCGGAGGTATTCGTTGTGGCACTGCCTTGCTGCACGTTCGCCTAGGAGCGTTTGTGCAGCCACTCTAGCTTCCCTGGACAATCATTGCCGACTTTAACGTGTCACCAACCACCTTAGCCAAGAGCGGGTTCATCGGGCGTGCTCAATGCGCAGTATTTCAATGGCGTCGAGCACGCGTGCGTCACAAGCGCAAGTGCCTCATGCATCAGCCACGCATTCGCCGGCCGAGCAACTTGTCCGTGCATCGAGCGAGCGGAAGCAGTCTTGGACGTTGCGTGGGCGTGTGTGTGTGTGTGTGTGTGTGTGTGTGTGTGCGTGCGTGTGTGTGTGTGGGGGGGGGGGGGAGGGGGGCGCTGCGCCACCGGTCTGGCTTTAAAGAGCGAGGGCATGCAGCTTCTCACTGGGGCCCTGCATGCGCCTCGCAAGCTCCCACAGGTTTCCCGCCTGAGCGCCCTGCCCCAAGCTGACAGGAAGTCCCAGAGGGCGAAGCGCGAGAAGCAAGAAGCTCTGGCTTCTGCTCAGACTAGGTTCCGCGAAGCTTACGAACACTGTTCGGGGACCTCTCGGACAGCCAGGCCCCAGGCGCTCAATGTCAGGCTCAGTCTCGGTCTCGAGCCTTGTCTCAAGACACGCTCGAGGGCGGCCCCGTTGATCTTTCAATTTCGGCGCTGGTGACGATTCCGAGCAGGAGCCCGATCCGCGGGCCCGCGAGTCGGATTTTCAAGGTAGGGTCGCCGCGCCTGTCGCTGTTCAGCCCGCCGGGGTGAAAAGGCCCATCGCCCCTGTCGAAACCGTCGGGGGCCCCGCAACCCAGGGGCAGCGACGGCGCCGCAGGCAGCCCCGCCCCCCCCCCCCCCCCCCCCCCCCCCCTTCCACATCCCGCAGGAGACCCAGCAGAAACATAAGGATAGCATCGGGGTCGCGGCCAGCGGTCAGGACGAAGTCTGCGAGGTCATTCGCTCATCGTTTGCTCGCGCCGCTGGGGGGGCCCATGCGCGCAGACAGTCAAAGTAAAATTCGCTACCTGGATCGAGGTCGCAGAGGCCGCCGCCCAGGGCCCTCATGAGGGCGCGGCTACAGGTCGATCGCGCGCCGACGGCCCGCGCCTTTCAATTGAAGTTGTGCAACGTGCGGAGCACTTGCGAGTTCAATCCTTGTCGGACGTTGTCGCAGGCTGGCGGCCCCAGCTGCGGCGCGTGCTTGCTCGGCTCCGTCGGCGTCGCAATCGCCAGAATGGGGCCGGACAGTTTCCCCCACTCGCCCAAGTTTGTCGCGTGCTTGTCAATCAAATTCCTGGCGGGGCCCATCTTGTTTGCTCCGGGTTTCCTTGGGGCGCCACAGTGGAGTCAATGGGTCGGTTACCTTGGGCACGCCAAGTCTTCAGACTCGAAGCTTCTCGGGCGCTTCGGGGGCCTCGCTCGCGGGGCCACGCGCGGGGCCTGAAGGAAAGCGGTGCGTGCGTCTCTCCAGCGCTTGCAAGACTGGGTCGCCGAGGAGTCTTCGGCTGGGATTCTCCGCGGCCCCCCCATGGGGCGCCCCTCGGGCCTCACAAGGGTTCTTTCACAACGGGGCCCGCCTCTACAATCCCACGGGCATCGCAGATGCTGAGGTGAAGGGGCGGCGCGCTGCATGGCGGGCCGGCGATCTGGAGTTGCGCGAGCCCAGAGCTCGATTCAGCCAAGTAAGGGGCGCCAACTCCTCTGACCGCATGCCTCCTTTAACCCGCGAGGCCGTCAGTGGGGCACCTGGGAAAATGAAAGCTCGGATTGGCGTGGGCATTGGCCGTCTTCCTCGTTTAGAATTCGAGCGCCTCCCTGAGTGCGCCGTCAATGATTTAGTCAACCTTTTCAATGCCATTGAGCAATCTCCGACATTGCCGCTGCAAAACGCGCTCGCGGTGGGCAGGGTGCTTGCTGGGAAGAGTGTAGGGGCAGGAGTTATTGGGTTAGTGGCCATGATATGTAGGGCGGGGGGCCTTGCCAGAGAGCCTCGCGCCAAAATTTGGAGTTCCGAGACCACCCCCATGGCGCGATGCCGCGGTGGTCGGCAACGGTGCCCTTCGCGAGGCTTTCATTCGCGCGCTGGCTTGCGAGTTGGCCGCGAAACAGCGGGGCGCGGTCGGCGCAGACATGCTCGACATCAAGAATGTTTAAGATTGTCAATGCAGCCCCCAGACTCAATTCCCCCACCCTCCTGTTTCTCGGGCTCCAGGTCTGTCCTGCCCCCCGTGCACTCTCTCAGCTCAATGTCGTGATATCGTGCAGGGGGGCCTTCGGCTCGCGCGGTGCATGGCGCGCGATGCGTTGCAAGGGCTCGCGGTTGCAAGTCCCAGCATGAGCGAGCGCGCGCGCATTTGGATCGACGATGCGAGTTTGTCCACCATTGGTTCACAGAAGCAAGTCAACGTCGAACCTCACCGCCAGCGCCGCCTCAACAGCAGCAGCCTCCAGGGAGCACGGCCTCCAACTTGCCGCCAAGAGCACCGTCCTTTCCTCATCTCATTCGGTTGCTACTACCGTGGGTAAGAAGCTGAAGCAGTTAGGCATTGACGTGCAGGTCTCGCTCCAAGCGCCGCATCTCGGAGTCGACCAATGAATGGGGAAGAGGCTGGCGAGGAGGACGAGTAGGCAGAGGACGATGAAGTGAGGACCGCAAGGCAGCAAACTTAGGCGGTTCGCTCATGCGGCTCGGCGTCATCACGTTACCCAGCGCATTGAATTGACAGGGCCCCGGGGCGGCCTCAACGCACGGCGCGCAGATTTACGGCGCTTTCGGCTGACTACACTCGGGAGGAGGTTAGGATCGGTTGCTGGCGCCTCGAAGCGGGGTCAGCGCCTCCCGTCGCCTTTGGATCTGCGCGCGCCAGGACATGATCCAGGAGTCAACCTACCCGTTGCCAGCCTGCAGGAGTGGATCCGAGCCTGGATCGAGATTCCACGCGTTCGGGCAAACATCAGGCGAGCATGGCCAGCCACTATCGGGCATTTTAAGCAGCCCAAGTCCGCCCGAATTCGCAAGGCACGCCAGGGGGCCGCTCAGTGCGACGGTGGCCAGCTTGCTTCGTGTAGGATGGGAACCCGTGCGCTCCGATATCTGGACGGCCCCTGAGGCCAACGACAGGAATACTTTCGATTGGATGTTCAACGGGGCGCTCGGATCGATCGATCCAGCCAAGGACCGTCTCAGAGATTTCGCCTTTGCCAACAACAGCTGCATGTTTGTGGAGGAGATTTAGAGGACGGTGCCGACAACCGTTTCCTCCGTGCCTTGCTCGTGTAGCTTCACACCGCCCACAAAGAGCGGCAACTGGCTGAAATACTTTTGAATATAGAAGTGGGAGGGTCATGGACGCTACCGAAAAAGAGGGAAGCTAATTTGGGGGAGGATGACACTTTCCCCCGCTGCCGCGAGTTTCCCTAGACACCTCGACGCAGATACTGGCTGTGAAGGTGTACCGACAACCACCCAATTTCCAAGGACACCGACCAGTTGGTCGGGCAAGCCCTCACGCAGGGCGATGCCACTCCAAGCTGTTGGTACAGAAGCGTCATCCCGAGGCAATGGACCTTGTTCGATCCGCCTCCTCAGGCCGAGGATTGAAGCCTCCTGGGGGCCTCTGAAGGTTCCATAGGCCCTGGCAGCCTTGGTTCGGGCGCTTTAGACGCCCCTCTCCTTGTCGTTTGGGACGCGACGGGGGGGCCCGAGCCTCGGGATGAGCAGCTCAGGCGGGTAGGGTTCTCGGTGGTCGCCCTTAGGCGTTTCGATCCTCTAGTTACGGGGCCTCTATTGCTGGACCTCTTGCAGGAGATCCCCGATCGGTCTTCAGAGGAGAGTTACGGTGTTCAGAGGTAGCTATCAATTCGGCGTGCTCGTCAATGTTACAGATAATCGTGCTGCATACGAGGGTTGACACGCTAAAGAGTATCGTGATCCCCAGGGTGCTCTTGGACCTATCTGGAAGGAAATTGGTAAGCTCATCGATGCCAGGGCCCCACTTTCATCACTGTATGTTGGGCCCCGTCGCACCTGGAAACAGATGAAGGCCGCATGCAAGGTGTACCGTTTCATGTTTTGTTTGGCAACGCGGTTGCCGACGTCATTGCGGGCGAGACCGTGATGACTTGGAGGGTTGATAAGAGACCGCGTGCGAGGGTGTGGGACACTGAAAGGAAGGCTGCCCGCGGGGGGAGACGATTCATGAGAGCGCAGTTGGAGGCCATGGCTGCTCATCCGATTTCGCTTGATCATACTATCCCACAGGCGCCCGACAGAGATGTGCCCCCTCCTCCTCCCCCTCATCCCCCTCCACGGCCGCCCTCGGCCGCAGCAGTTGCAGTCTTCAGCACCCAGCACAGCCTGGACAACTCAGGCGCGCGGTGCACTCCTCCTCCTCCTCCTCCTCCTCCTGCTCCTGCTCCTGTTCCTCCTCCTCCTCCTCGCCCTCGTCTCCACTAGGGGAACAATCAATGGCATGAACATCAAAATTCGGAGGTCCAGCGCCGATCCGAGAAATCCGCGCGGACGTCTGAGCTGTTATGTTTATGTCATTGCTTGTTTCCCTACCCACGCCGCTGTCGGGGACGGCGGCCTGTCCGAAGAAGAGCGTGCCCAGGCACACGACCAGAACGGTGATGACGCCGCGCAGCACTGGAAACAGCTGTGGCACCTTGGCGAGCCAAGACGGGATCAACGACACGCCGCCGCGGGGAATCCACCACCGTGTTGCTGTTGAAGAAGCACACTGTGCCTTCGGGCAGAAACGAATGAACAAGAAGCCGCTCCCAACGGCAGCGTGTCATTGATCCTCTCTTAGAGGACGATGCATCGGCACAAGCATCTACTTTCAGAGGTCCGCGCGGGCCTGGGAAAGCTTATGCTCATGCCGCCTTTCTTCTTTGATGACGCTCCTTCCACTCCTGGCACCTGAGACTGCAGCTGCTGCTTCAAGGTGAGCTCTGGGGAGACCTCAGGGAGCAGCAGCCGCCGGAGCATCGTGCCCCAGGCCGGCGCCCGCGGTCAGTTGCCGCCATGGCGCGAGCTGCATTGATGCCCTCCCTTCACTGGTAGAGCCGAAGGGGCAAAAACCGTCATCTTCGAATATGATAGGCCGACTTCCCACCACCACTACCATAGGTAAAGGTAGGAGAGGGAGAAGGAGGAGGAAGAGGAGGAGGAGGAGGAGGAGGAGCTCCCCATCTTCCCTTCTCCCCCGTCCTATCTATTGTTGTATGGGGATGGAAAATTAACCCATCAGAATCGGGAAATCGGATCGGATCGGATCGTGCAACCGAATCGGGCGGAATCAGCACGGAATCGGAATCGGATCGGGTCAGCCGCGCCGAGATGCACAACGACTCCGTGAGAAGATCTGCCGCATCGCATCGTCGACAAGGATGCAAGGGCCTTGGAATGCCATGTCGACACTTTGCGAGCGGGGCGCGGCCAGCGAAAGTAGCCAAGAATGGGGAGACGGGGAAGGATGCAAGTGCAACCTTGGAAAATTGCTCATCACTATTATGCGGGTTGACTGCATCGGAATCGGATCGGATCGGGCCAGCCTGAATCGAGATCGAATCGGCCCGATCAGATCGAAAGTGGGCTCTGAAGGGTTGGAGCAAGATCGGGTATCGGGTATCGCAGGGCTTCGGCGAGGATGAGCAGAGGTGGGAAGGAGGGCGGGGAGGACAGGGAGAGGGGGAAATAATGTTTGATTCGCACGAGGACGAGGAAAGGGAGCAGGACGAGGAGGATACTGCAAACTAGGTGAGCGCGCGCCATATCCGACATTCAAAACCTTCCTCCCATCCATTCCCACAGCACTGATGTTTCTCTACCAGCCGACGGGTGTCCTAGCGGACCTGGAACCCCCAGAGTGATCCCGTCGTATTCTGAGCATGCAAAACGAGGGACTGTGTACATTGGATCGGCGGCGCGTCCAGGGGGGAGCCCAGAGGGGGCGGGCCTTCTCAGAAAGCCCAGAAGGCCTCCGGACCTTCTGGGAAGGTCCTGAAGCCTCCCCCAACACCGCAGATGGGCTTCTCAGAAAGCCCGAGGGCTTCTGAGAAGCCCCGCCGCCTTCTGAGAAGCATGCCCCTTCTCACTTCCCCCCTCGTCGCGCCGCCGACTCGGAGGTGGAGGAAGGCTCGCGTGGCAATCGCCAGTGGGCTCGTTTCGGCTACACGTAAGATTGACCATGGACACGCGTGACCTTTGGTACGCGACTGTCGGGGGCCGCGTGGAGGCCGAAACAGAGCGCGCAAGCCGCTGCTTTTTTCGCGTCGCATTCAGCCATCCGGGGGCCGCAGTGTGCTAGCACCAAAGGTCACTCCGGCGAAAGGTCACCCTGACGTATCGCCGACCGTTGCTGGCGTGGGAGCTCCAAGCGGCACGCCTGGCTTCGCGCTGCGCTAAGTGCGAATAATGTCGCGCTCTCGCGCCGCCCCCCAAAGGAGAAGAAGAAGATGAGGATGAATCGGAGCCGAACCGCGAATAACTTCGCGCCCTCGAGGGCGCCCTCGTGGAGGTGGAGGAAGGCTCGCGTGGCAGTCGCCAGTGGGCCCGCTGCTTGGGAGCTCCAAGAATGGCACCCGCCCAGCGAGTCCACTCGGCGCCCGCTCGGCGGCGGGGGCGCCCCCCCTGACCGCCCTGTGAAAAATGCTGGTCGCGCCGCACCTCTCTTCTTCGAGAGCTGCGGCTCGGGAGCCTCGGAGGAGGAAAATCGGCGGCCAGCGAGGGGGGAAGTGAGGAGAAGGCCTTCTCAGAAGGCGGCGGGACTTCTCAGAAGCCCTCGCGCCTTCTGGGAAGTTTCCTGCGTCTTCGCGGAAGGCCTGGGAAACTTCTCAGAAGACGTGGGGACTTCCGAGCCTTCTGAGGCCCACCCCTTCTCACTTCCCCCCTGGGCTCGCCGCCGAGAAAGGGTATCGATACCGCTGCCCTTTCCTCTTCGCCACTGCTGGACTCGCCCCGAAAGTCTAGGCAGAGCCCCTGGAGGTCCAGGGAGCAGCGGTGTTGGTACCTTTTTGTTAGTCCCCCACAGCCGGCTGTAGTCGGGACAGCGAGGGCGGTGGCGATGACGCCGTGGGTGAGAGAAGGTGATGTGTGTGTGTGTGTGTGTGTGCGCATGGCCACTGCCAGGCTCGGGGTGGGGGGCGGGTGCCCAACGGGCTAAGCGTGGGTGTCGTCGATCTTGGAGCCTGAGCACCTGCCGAGGAATTAGGCTTCGTAATGGTTGGGGCCGCGTGCTCGTCGGTGGCGCAATGCTGCTTCGTGGCGGGGGCTTGTCGCTGGGCTGATCCAGGCTGATGTTGAGAATGAGCTGATGTTGCGCCTCGAGAAATGATTCGTGGCCGTGTCAGTTGGCGCGAAAATGACGGCGCGCGCTGTGGAGCCGCGTTCAGGCCTTCGTCAAGTGTGCCTGGTGGACACGAACTGGCTTACGTATGCAATTGCAGCCGTGCGCCGTTCCGAATCATGAACGAGCGTGTTTCCCCGGGCTCGCTTGCGGGAAGAAATCATTCAGCGTCCGTGTTGCAAGGGAACTGCGTGGTGGCGCTCATCGGGTGAGCAGCAAAATCCGCAACTGAAAACCGTACCGTGAGTCGACGCAGTGCTGCTGTTGTCAAAATCGTTGAAGCCTTCATTGTCAGCAAACACTTTGGCTGCCCGTTGAGCAGCGCGGACGTGAACAAGGTCCGCGTCGACGGATTGTGGTATCCAGCGCCCAAGCGGTGCAGATGGTATATGCAGGCGTTCTTACGGTGGCTGGCGTAATTCGTAGAGTCGGAGCCCTAGGCAGTGACGCAAAACAGATCCATGTGATCATGCTAGCGTGTGTGTGGCCAATTGTTAAGCTGCAGTCCTGGCTGAAGAAATACTCAGTCAGTAGCGAACTTAAAATATACCGTGGAAGTCCTGCTTCCGATGCGCCCGGCTCTAACCGTGGTCAATTGATGGGCATATCGTGACCGTGTTGGCGTATCCGCAGTCTGGTAGCACGTGCACCATTCATGAGGAAATGAGGACGAACCGCAGACAGGCAGGCCACGAAGGTGTGACTGCAACGAGCTGGCGATAACATTAAACGAGCATGACTGGCCCTGGTAGCACGCGGATCTATAACAACACTGCGATGTATGGCGTCCACATGCTGTAATAGCTCGTGAGCCTTCAGCGTGGCTAAGCATGAAAAATGGTCAATATCTTGTCGGTAATTGATGGGAGTCCAGGGTGATGAAGGGACAACTGCAACGCTTCACACGTACGCGTGCGCACCGCGTGGCAACGGGCGGCAAGAAGTGAGGAGGAGGAGCAGGAGCAGGAGCAGGAGCAGGAGGAGGAGGAGGAGGAGCAGGCGCAGGTACACTGGCCTCCTCGTGCCGCTCGGCCTGGAGGTCGGGCTCAAAGATCCGAAGGTTTGTTGGAAATATTCCTGCAGGACCTCTGGACGGGCGGCTCCGGACGCGCCTGGGGCAACGTGTCATCCTCCAGGTGCTCTTGACCTCATCCCTCTCTCCTCGTTTAGGTGTTTAGGTGTTGGGTCTTTGTTTTTCTTGTTGGGAAATCTTCGCCATGAGAGGTCAGGGAGGAGAGGCAGAGGGAGGAGACACGGCTAACCATGCCCTCTCGGGGGCGCCCCCTCTCGGTCACCAAGTGGAGATAGGTTCGGTGTCGTTGGCTCTGGCACGGGTTCGTGCTCGGGGGAACTTACTTCCGGCGTTGGCTCTTCGGCTGGGGGCGGGAGTGTACAACCCTCCTCATCCCAATTCCACCATGGGGCGGTTGGGTCCACGGACCTTTCCCCAGGGGAGGGTCGGGGAATGGCAACGGCGACGCCCGTGGTCCAGGCGCGCCAATTTCGGGTCCCAGGGAAACAGGTCGTTGTGGAGCGAACTTTTCGGACCCACGACACCAAAAGCTGGTGCACGGTGCCGGCGCAGGAAAGTGTGCCGTAAGGAGGCAAGGAAGGCACACAGGAGAGGTAGGAAGGCTAGAAAACGACCGCTAGCGTTACGCAATCTGTCACTACTCAAGCGGAATAGACGATCGCGCAAAAAACACCACCAAGTACATTTTCGGGGGTGCGTGGGATACCCGGCGCTTTGGGGCAGGTGACCAGGCAATGAATCAAGAAATTAAGGCGGAGTGTTTGTTCACTCTGATGAACACGCGCCGATGGCGACTCTGCCTGTTGCCTGATCTTGATTTCCACCAGAACGGGGTGGTTCGTATGGGTGGTATCAAATTGACCTTGGTGGTTAGGGGGAAGGTGGGGGTTGCTTTGAGGGAGGATTTAGCACAGGAGTGGCGGGATGGGGAAGCAACGCCGTAGTTCGGGGTGGGCATGATCGGGAAGGCACTCGGTGTCTGGCGCTCACCATGCCGCGCGCAGGTCGTCATCGTGGCCTAACGCTCGTGACCGCGTACGCGCCTTGCTCTGGACCGAGATACGCTCGTGCCCAGGACCGTTTTTATAAGGAAATTCGGTTCGTGGAAGAAAAGAGTCGTGGGCAGAGCAATATGTTCGTCATCGGTGGGGACTTCAACGCGTAAGCTGGCCAGCGGACAACCCAGGATGACAGCGATGTAATAAGCGTAAACGGTCCGCCCCGGCTCACCGACTCTGGTCGTCAACTCAAAGAGTTCCGCCGGGGCCAATATCATGTTATGAAAACAATGTACCGCCAGAGACAGTCGGCCATGCGGTGGCATCCACGTTGCCGCACGGCCCACCAGTTAAACCATATCTTATCGAGGCCCCGTGACCAGTGGCAGTTCACGGCGTGTAAATCCCTGCACTTTGGGCAGGGTGTGGAACAGGGCTGCCGCCACGCAATTAAGCGTCGCTGGGTCCAGGGCGACGATGCATGGAAAGAATGCGAGGACGGAGCGGTGGTTTGGTACGCCTCTACGTGTCATGAGCCTGTGGAAATCCAGATTCGGCTGAGTGATTCGTGATTGGGCCGGACTACAAAGGTGGTTCACACTCCGGTTGTAGAGCGACCGGACTATGGTAGCATGGAAGGCCCGACAGGGAGCGCTAAGACGAAGCGGGAACGATTTGCGGCCGCCATGACGACACGCCTTATGGCGATAGGGCGCCCCGTCGAACGGGCTGAACTCTGCTCTTTGGTTAAGTCGGTTGCTTTGGAAGTTCTGGGCAACTCCCTTGGCTGCGGGGACATGAGGCTCGCGAGCGTCTGGCGTCGCCAAAGTGTCGCCTGCCCGCAGAGTCATCAGCCGTGGGACGTGAACGCGAGGCGCGCAGGTGGAGAGTGAAGAGCGGGACTGACATGCGCAGGTGGCGACATCTGAACCCTACCCCCGCCAACCATCGATTCTCCCGAATCGATGGGAAACGCGGGCAGGGCTCGGATCTCGCCACGTGCTCGAGGGATTGCGAACCCTGCCCCCGCCGCCCATCGGGTTGCCTGAATTGTTGATCGGCGAAGGTAGGGCTCGGATTTCGCCGCCACATGCGCGGCAAGAGATGATTCGAGCCAAACATCACAACGGCGACGGATGGAGGACGAGGAGGAAGAGGAGGAGGACGAGAAGGAAGAGGAGAAGGACGAGGAGGAGGAGGATGAGGAGGAGGATGAGGACCACTGTAAACCGAAGACGTATCAACGATGTTGCAAGAAACCCTCCCCTCAGGTTCCCTTTCCACAAATCCCTACAGACATTTACCTGAATTGCGTGAAGTGGCCCATTAGAAGGCACCCGTTAGAGAATCCTTAAGAATGCAAGAACACAATTCCTGGGACTTCAACGCCCGCGGATCAGCGTGAGCGTTGTGCCCTGACAATCCGAAACTTTACCAGAACACCACGCCTGAGATCTCAACACAGAGAAGTAACGTGAGTGTAGCGCCCTGATAATCATCAATCGCGCCCGAACTCCAATCCTGGGACTTGGGTCACGCGAGTCCGTGAAGCGGCTGACACCGTTTAAGATGAGTGTGAATGGCGCTCAGACCAGAAGCACAAGTTGAAAACCACCAATTCTCCATTTGTGAAGCTGTCGCAAACGTCTGAAGACACATATGCGCGGC
Source organism: Prorocentrum cordatum (assembly GCA_963575745.1). NCBI lineage: Eukaryota > Dinophyceae > Prorocentrales > Prorocentraceae > Prorocentrum > Prorocentrum cordatum. Next base: position 105,779 of record CAUYUJ010014611.1, read on the forward strand.
ACTAAAGCGAGAATCACAATCGGAAAGCCATACGCCTCCATCCGTGCAAACTCGTGAAGACGAATGTGCGCGGCGCTAAGGCGAGAACGATATTATGAAAACCACCCGCCCTCAATCCGTGAAGCTGCTGCAAATTTTGAAGACGAATGTGCGCGGTACAAAAACGAAAACCACATTTCGAAACCCATCCGCCCTCCATCTGTGAAGCTGTTGCACACTTCAAGCTTCAGGAGACATGAGTGTTGAAGAAGTCGCAGACGAAACGCCCGACCCGCACTACCTACACGTCTGGGTGCGACAGGGATGAATCAGTCATAGGAGCGAGGGATTGTGGAGGAGGGGAGAGGATGGAGGAGAGGAGAAGAGAGCAGGAGCAGGAGAGAGAGAGAGAGAGAGAGAGAGAAAAAAAAAACGAGAGAGCGAGAGCGAGGGACAGGAGAGAGTAGACAGGATGGAGGAGAGGGGGTTGAGGAGGAGAGAGGCGGGAGGAGAGATGATGAGGGATGGCAGCAGGAGGGGAAATGGAGGAGAGTAGTGGGGGAGTGGCAGAGACAGGCCTCCAGTCTTCCCGCCATATTTTGCAGGCCGCGCCTGGCCGTGGCCGCGAGGGCCCCCAGAGAGACACACACGACTGGCCCTCCCTCCCAGCACCCTCATCCTCTTCCTCCTCCTCATCCCTCCTCCCCCTCCTCTTCCTCCTCTTCCTCCTCCTCCTCCTCCTCTTCCTCCTCCTCGTCTTCCTCCCCCTCCTCCTCCTCTTCCTCCTCCTCTTCCTCCTCCTCTTCCTCCTCCTCTTCCTCCTCCTCCTCCTCCTCTTCCTCTCCTCCTCCCCCGTCCATCGTTGCGCAGCAACGTTTAGCAGAGCTGTCATCTTCCCCATACCTCCAACGTCTTGAAACATTCGTCTGGCGAAGGACCCAACCATGTGCAGTTGTGGGTACCGCAGTTGTGGGTATCGCCTTCGGTGGAGCTCCCTATGGGGCCACGAAGCGCTGTAATGGGTGGGGGAGACGCATGCGAACTGCGCCACTGGAACCTTCGGTTGAGCTCTCTATGGGGCCACGAAATGCTGTACTAGGTCGGGGAGACGCATGCGAACTGCGCCACTTGAACCTTCGGTGGAGCTCCCTACGGGGTTACGAAATGCTGTGCTGGGCGGGGGAGCCGCATGCGAACTGTGCCACTAGGACCTTCGGTGGAGCTCCCTCTGGGGCCCCGAAACGCTGTGCTGGGTGGGGGAGCCGCATGCGAACTGCGCCACTGGGACCTTCGGTGAAGCTCCCTCTGGGGCGTAGGAGGGGGGAGGGGGAGGAGGAGGGGAGGAGAGCAGAGGCGAGGAGAGGAGAGGAGAAGGAACGCGGGGCGCTGTCTCTTCAGAACGAAGACCCAACACCACAGGATGGCTGGGACAAATGATTAAGCTGTTCGCTGTACCTCTGGGGCCCTCGCCGGGCCCCACGGCCGTCACCAAAAACGACTCAGGATCCTCCCCGAGAGAGTCCCACGATGGCCCAAGAAGGCCACACCACTGCCCAAGGACGCCTCAAGACGGCCCAACAGGCATCCCAAGAGAGCCCAATAAGGAGTTCCAAGACGGCCCCCACAAGGGCTCAGACGCTCCAAGACGGCCCAAGGAGGCCCACCATATCGTCCCAAGATGACCCAAGACGCGCTCCAGGCGGCCCCAAGACTGCCAAAGAGGGCCCCAAGACGAACAAAAGG
>CAUYUJ010014611.1:112500-147500 GCA_963575745.1 Prorocentrum cordatum
GAGAAGTCTGATGGTTCAATGATGCGCAGTAGACCTGGGCCCCCATTGTCCTCGGCACCCCCGTTGAATGGCAGCTCGAAGGTGTTGAGCTGCCGTCGTCTGCGATCTATATATTTGCAGCGCAGATGGCAATGGTTGGTTGTTGTACAAGTACGCGGCTAAGACTGTGGACGCGGCGACGGTGGCGCACGCGCGACATGAGCCCGTTCTGCGCAGCGAAGGCCCGCTCGCACTCTTGCCCGCCCCCCCCAACCACCGCGCGCAGATGAGGGGGCTCGATGCCCTCCTCCACCGCACCCCCAAAACCCGCGTCTCCAAACGCGTTCGAATCGAGGCCTGGCGGGGGGTCATGCAGGCCTGTGAATAGTTGCGAACGCGTCGAAAGTCCACGCGCGCAAAATCGTCGCACCGCCTCATCCTCAAAGAAAAGTAAAGGAAACAGGACAACTCGGCCTGATAATTTTGCTTCGTCGGGGCAAGTTCGAACGGCGGCTTCAATGTCGGCGCTGACTCACTTAGCCCGCGGAGCGGCGTAAGCGGCGAGACCTTCCGCGTCGCGACGTGGCCAGCCGTCGCCCAGCCCAGAGGGCACTCCAGCGAAGAACGCCACCGGCGCCTGCGCGTGCCCCCCCTTGGTGGGCGGCCAAGCCTCGATACCGGGATAGTCTAGACTAGAATATGCAACGTGGATAGCGAACGCTCAACCAAATCCTCGTTCCCAGCGCACGAAAGGCCCCGCAGTACCATGCGACGTAAACGAGTAAAGTGATGATCTATGACGGCCAATTGCTTGTCGCTTAGGAGAACAGGCCCATGCCGGAGAGCAACGAGCCCCGCGCCAGACATATGGTCCTTCCCACTTCTCTGGGGCAGTTAGTGCCCAGAACGAGCCCGCGCTACAGTGAGTTGAAGTCGCTGCGGCCACCCTGCGTTCTACTTCTGGCGCGCTCTGTTGAATTCGAATTTAAAGCGGGCCTAAGTACCGCGCCGCGCCCGAGACGACGCCGCCCGAGCGCTTTTCATAATCCCCTCCTCCCGAATGTACTTCATGCGCTGAGCCGCTCTTTCTCCCCCGACAAAAAAAAAAACAGGCAATGTGCAGGGCCCGGTTCTGAACGTGCCCCGCAGTGCCCAGAGCCCTGTCCAGGAGGGCAACCGAAAAGGCGAAGTCGGACAAAACCCCCTTCCATCGTCGCGCCCAGGGCGAGGGGGTGAACCTCATTAAGTTATCAGCGTACTTCTGGAACGAAAGATCTACGGGGGCGCCCATCCCCCGGGCCTCAAAAAGTTTCGCGACAAGGATCTGGCCGCGCGCCTCCGCGGCCCGCGCGCTGACAGGGTCGACAAAACGCCCCCGCGAACCCCTGGGCGTTGAAAGGGCCCCCCATCGAGCCTCCCACCGCCGTCGTGACAGTTGGTATTCCTGACGGGGTCTCCACGTCTACGACCGACATATATATCCGCCGGCCCCCTGGTGGGGCCACCCGGCTGCAGGGCAAAGGTTCGCAGTTTCCTGCGCCCGTTGCATCTTCCAGTTTCCACCGTTGCAGTTCTGCTTCTTGCTGCTGACTGTTCCTTGTTGATGGACCGCGCGAGGGGGGAGGGGCCCAAACGGGCAGGTTTAGCACGCCCTGGGCGCGTGTTGACACCCCTCGCGCAGATCGGCGGGGTCAGGGCCCAAAAAACACATGGGATTTGCCGCGTGTCTGAAAATTCGGTGGCACCCCTCGCGCAGATCGGCGGGGTCAGGGTCCAAGAACATGGATTTGCAGCATATCTAAATGTTGCTGGCACCCTTCGCGCAAATCGGCGGGGTCAGGGTCAAAAAACAAGGGATTTGTAATAAATTCGTTGGCACCCCTCGCGCAGATCGGCGGGGCCAAGGTCCAAAAACAAAAAGGGATTAGCCACATGTTTGAAATTCGCTAGCACCCCTTCGCGCAGATCGGCGGGGCCAGGGTCCAAAAACAAAAAGGATTTGCCACGTTTCTAAAATCCGGTGGCGCCCCTCGCGCAGATCGGCGGGGCCAGGGTCCAAAAACAAAAAGGAATTGCCACATTTTTGAAATTCGGTGGCACCCCTCGCGCAGATCGGCGGGGCCAGGGTCCGAAAACCAACGGGATTCTCAACATTTCTGAAAATCAGTGGCACCCCTCACGCGGATCCGAAGGGCCATGGCCCAAAAACAGCAAGGACGTGTAGCATTTTTGAAACATCGGTGGCACCCCTCGCGCAGATCGGCAGGGTCACGACGTCTTACCAATCGCCAGGTGTGGTGACCCCTCTGGTCATCTATTGGTTTTGCACATTGCGACTCGACCTCGCACGAAAGTCCGACGCTGCTTCACGACAGCACCCAGGCCTCATGACATAGCTCTTGCACGGCGCACGCTCCGAGAGAGAGGGCCGGCGGCAGGGGGCGAAATATATGCAAGACTGCAGTGGCGCTTCGCGCCATGCACCTTGGTCCTTGAAGTTTGGTACGCAGGCGGAATAGCAGGAAGGTCAAGCCGACAATTTGGCGATAAATCCTTGTTGCCTTTTCTGACATCGTCGCTATAGTAAGGTTATTTATCATCCTTCCTCTATGTTTCTTTTCCTCCTTTTCGCCATGCCCGGCGCATTCCCCCCATCCTCCTCGGCTCTTTTTGCGGAGGCTCCTCCTTGGAGGGCCTATGGGGGCCTCGCAGAAGTTATGTCAAGTTTTCATAAGGCCTTCTGGAGGCCTCTAGGGCGCGTTCTGGGGGCCTCTGGGGGCTTCCTCGGGTCGCCCTGCCTCCAACCGCGGTTTCCCTGAACGACCGGGTTCGGAGGGTGTCTTGGGGCCACCTTGGGCCGCCATGGGGCTCTCTGAGGGCCATCTTGGACCCCTGTTGTGCCGTTTTAAAGCTCTTTTGGACAGCCTGGAAGCCCTTTGGCATGGTTATGGGGCGGTTTTTTAAAGCCTCCCAGGCGGCTTCGGACGGCCGGGTGACCGCCGTCTTGGAGCGTCGGGAAGCCCAAGAGAGAGAGAAAGAGAGAGAGAGAGAGATAGAGAGAGATAGAGAGAGAGAAAAAAAAAAAAAAAAAAAAAAAAAAAAAAAAAAAAAGAGATAGAGAGAGAGAGAAAGAAGAGAGAGAGAGAGAGAGACCATAGGTGTCAGGAGCGCCCCTACACCTCCGGCCTTGCGCCGGGCTATGGAAAACACAATGTCGTCGTGAAGCGTCGGTCCAGCGTTTGCGCTGTCCGCCTCGCTTTCTCGCAGCTGGCACCCTATGCCACGGCGCCCAATTGAGCGCTCTCCTACTCCACCGGCTGTCTGCGCAGACGGAGATCTTGTCGGCCAAGGCCTTTCTCGCCTTCCTGAAGAGCGCGGTCCAATCCTCCACTCCGAACTTGGCGGCAAGCTCCTCGCTGATGTGAGCGGCCCGCTTGATGTGAGAGACCCGCGATTCATCCGCCTGGCGTCCAACGCGTACCATTTTGCGCAGCATGCTGCGCTGTGTCGTGCGAAGCTTCTGCTCTTGGTCCACGGTCAGAGTCCAAGTTCCGGCGGCATACATCACGCTTGGGGCGACGCAAGCATGGAACAAACGCATGCGATGCCGGAGAGGTAGACGCTGCCGGCACAGGACATCCTTCAAGCGGGAGAATGCTGCCCATCCAGCAGAAATTCGATGCGTGAGCTCTGTCTCGTGGTAAGTATCCAAATTCGACTTCCTGCCCGAGAATTTCTCGGGCCCCCCCTGCTGGAAGACCCGAACGTCGCGCCCCGTGCGTCTCGCGGTGGACGGTCGCGGAACAGCGCTTGTGAGCATCATCGTTTTCCCCGCGTGCACCTTTAAACCGCACTTTTTCGCCTCTGTCTCTGGGTCCACGATCATTCTGGCCACGTCCCTCTTGTCTGTGCACGGCAGGAGAACGTCGTCCGCAAAGCGGAGGTTCGTGAGGGGCAGGTCCGGGGAGTCTACGACGATGCCGCCGTGCGGCCCCGTACGGCGTTCGCTCAGACTCTCACATCGCGCCTTCAGCTTCCTGAAAGATAGCCCCCATCACGACCATGAACAAGGAGGAACTGATAGGGTCGCCCTGCGTGACCCCGCGTGAGATTTCAAACTGCCTGCTCCGTGTTCCGGCCATTGCTGTGGCCCCCTGCTTCGCGCGGAGTCTCTTCAAGATGTCGATGCAAACGTGCGGGGCGCCTTGCTCTCGCAGTGCCACCCATAGCGCGTCGTGCTCCACCGCGTCGAATGCTTTCTCGAAGTCCACCATGCCGACCCAGAGCTCCACGTTGTAGCCTCGGCTGCCCTCGAAAAGGAAAGTCGTGCACAGCAGGTGGCCCGCCGTGCTGAAGCCCCGCCTGCACGCCGCCTGGTCGACCGACTGTCCACGATCAATGACCCCGCGAAGCCTTCCGCAGAGCATCCGGCTGAACAACTTGTACAGCATTGAAAGGATTGCAATTGGGCGGTAGTTTGACGGTAGTGCGGGTTCTCCTGTCTTGTATAACGCAATAATGCGATATGGCAACCAATATTCCGGGATGTCCTGGGATGGGTTCAAGACTGCATTGAAGGCCCCCAACGCGAGGCGCCGTAACGCGCGGTACTCAACCTGCAACATCTCAGCGCATATGCCGGAATCGCCCCCGGACTTGCCGTTCTTGGCATGCCAGATGGCGTCGTCTAGCTCGTCGGCGTAAAATTTGGCACTCTGCCGCTGCCAATGGCGTTGTCTCGTAAAGGTTTTCATAGAATTTCGCGAGTACCTCCGCGATGGCCTGCTTATCGTTGTGCGTGATCCCACCCTGGCTCTCCATCTCGATAATGCGTCGTTTCTCATAGTTGCCAGTTAGAGAAGTGAGTCGCTTGATGCCGCGGAAATCGCGGAGCGCCCCGCCGATCTTGCTAAGGCGCTCGACGGTTTATCTCTCTCTGATAAGCTTCTGCGCGGCCTTGCCCAGCCCCGGGCGTTCCTTCTTTATCTCGAGGGGTGCCAGACCAGAATTGCGCAGAGTCCTTCTTTGAAGGATCATCGATTGCATCTGGACGTCTGCGTGGGAACCCTGAGGAGGATGAGAATTTGCGCATGGAGTCTCTCGCATATATCTTCCTGCGCGGCTTCCCGCGTGCACCAGTTGAGGTGGGCAACTCTTTCAGCTGCGTCGCAAAGTCCCCAATCGACGTCGTCGAGGGCGGCTCGCAACGCAGTGACATGAGACGACCCCGGCTTCCAAGAACCACGTCTGCGTTCCCTCCCCCTTCTCCTCGGCGCGCCGGTGCTGAAAGCGCACTGTGGTCTGACCGGTCTGTGGTCTGAGCCAAATGCATCCACGTGACTGGAATTCGCGCGGGAGCGCAGGCTAGGACCCACCAATATGTAACCCACCTGGGCACGCCGCGTCGTTCGGCATTCCGGAAAGTCTAGGGATCTTCGTGCGAAGACGCCCCAAAATAATGTGTAATGGTCACGTGGTTGATCATGCGCCATCTTTTTCGGCATCGGGCTTGTGCCACTAATCTCGGGGTCGTCGTGCTCATCCTGGGGCCTGATCTCCGCGTTGACATCCTAAGCTGTTACAAACGTGTAATTTCTGTTTCGGGCTTCCCGGACATGCTTATCCATCTGCCCGTGCACTCCAACGACCTCCTCGTCGCTCATCTCGGCGTGGGGCACGTGCGCAGCGGTTGCTCGAATCACACCCACGGGGGCAAAGATGACGTCCAAAACGGCGAACCTCTTTAAAACAAGAGTAAACTGCGTGAGACCCCAGCGTTGATGTAGAAGAAATCCGCACCGCAAGATCTATGCGCCCCCCGCCCCCGAAGAATGCATGCCCATCTGTGGCGCCCCATGCTTATTTTCGCCCGTCGCGCCACGTCTCCGCAAATGCAATGGGGCCCCAGTGCTGCACTTCAAGTTCTCTCAAGCATCGTTCGACGCGCTCTTCGAAGGTGATGAGGGAATGCACGTTGTACTCGTATGTGACAAAACTAATGCAATCGCTTTCTGCCCCGCTGCCCCCGCCCGCGGCGGGCGGCGGCGTGGAGTGAGCTGGGGCAGAAAGGAATAAGTAGAAGACGTAGAAAACAAAGAAGACGTAGAAGACATAGAAGACGTGCGAGACGTAGATTACGCGGAAGACGTAGGAGACGAAGTCCTCGCAGCCAGACCGAGGTTCTCCCCTGAGCTGGAGCAATTGCAATTGGAGTAGGGGTCGGAGCCATCTGCTGCGCGCTGCAGGAGACCCAAAATCTCCCCCCCAGGGTCGCTCGGAGAAGTCCCCTGGTCTATACCGCCATGATGTGAAACTGGTGGCCGGAGGCCAGTGGGCAGGTCGGGGGGCGCAGGCGAGGCCGGGAAGGGGTGCGTCGGCGGCGGGTTGGCCCCGGCTCTCCATTGTACATCGAACGGTGGTTCTAGTAGATGGTGAAACGTGTTATGAGGAATTAGGGCAAGTGGCTGCCGCAGTGGGCTCTCGTCTGATAATCATTTGGATGTATGACCCTTCCCCGCATCCTCGGTCTGGCTGATGGCCTTCGCCCTGGTGAGTTTCCCCTGGGCGCCCTCGATGATGTCGAAAAGCTCCCGGGCTTGCTGCAGGCAGCCCCACTCGCGCCGCTCCTCGTCAAACCAGTGCGACTAGAGGACGTAGTCGTCCACCGCCGTGTTCGCCACCGCGACGCCGGCTACCGACAGCTCTGAGGGGGGGCAGCGCGCGCTGTCCTTCGCGCAGGTCTCGTTGCACCCCCACTGCGTGAGCGCCCGGCGGGTGCCGAACAAGACGCTCTGCCCCGCGCGGGGGCTGATGGGGAGGTTAGGCTAAGCCCGCACCGCCTTCCTTGAGCGACGTGCTGTGCCATGGCAGCCACCCGGATGGAGTTCGAAAAGTGCCCCCTGTCGAGGTCGCGCGTGAATTTGATGAAAACTATGCCTCTGAAGTCGCTCTCGAAATACATGTGTTGCTCCGTTGGGGATGGAGGAGCATGCTTGCGACGATGCGCTGTCAACCATGCTTTCGCTTCGTCCAAACTGTTACCCGTGGGAACGTTGCCAACGACTGCAGCGCGTGACGACGACGGCGAAGTAGAAAAGCTCGCGCTGCGAGGTGAACCGCGCGACGAGATAGTCGAGGACGATATTGTGGACGTCTTCTGACGTGATGATGCTCTCCTCGATGTTGCTGACCTTCTCCTCCATGGCCGCTAGGCCTAGACGCGCCTGCACCGCGCGCTGCTTGGCTGGGGTTGCCTCGTCCTTGGCTTCTTTGACGGCCGCCATGTTATCCTTGGCTGCCTTCCTCATATCCCCCATTCATCTCCTTCATGTCCTTCATCATAATTTGCATCAGAACAAAGGAAAACCCCCAAATTCACCCAAAACCAATCGAAGATCAATGATTTGTGCCTCTTGGGGCCTTCTTGGGAGGAGCATGCCCCTGGAGGCTTCTTGGGGCGTTTCGGGCCGATCTTCGGGGGTGCGATGGCTTCCTGGGGGTCGTCTTGAGGTCGCGTCGGTCACTCTTGGAACGCTCCTGCGCTGTCTTCGGGGTCTCTGGGGCGTCTCCACTGACCCCCCGATCGCCCAAGGCGCGCTGGGAAGGCCCGGCAGAACCCCCCACGAGGCACGGAGGGCTGATTCGAGGCCCGTCCGGAGGGCCCCGAAGCCCCAGATCCCGGGAGCCAATTGTTTTTGAGGGGGGGGGGGGGGGGGCGGGTTTTCCCTCCGCCCGGGCTGGTAGGAATATAAGCAGAGGAATATATACATATATATATATATGCACAAATATACATACATACATACATACACATACACACGCAGACACACTCACACAGATATATGTATATGTATACATGTGCATATGTATGTATGTATGTATGTATGCACGTATATATATACACCTATGGCGACGCAATATACGATCATGCGCAGGAGCGACTAGCTTCTCGAGACAATGCCAATCCGTGCTACCGAACGAGTCCGACAAACCGTTCATCGTAACCGCAAGCGCCCGCCCTGGCTGTCGCAACCGGTATCCGATGGCCATCGAGCTAAGGATGGCGCCCCCACGCCTGCGACGCCTGGCGAATACATGGTCTCGTTCAGGGAGTCGCTGCGCAAGTCGCTTGGCGCGCCGCGCCTCGCCTATTCCGGGCGGCGCGCGAATGACGCGTTGACCTCGAGGCCCTGGATCTGCCGCTGCGGGAAGACCGATGCCTCGGGACCTGTGCCAGCACAGCGGGGCCATTCCCACTGTCCTAACCTGGCAGAGTCCAAGATGCAGAATGTAGTAGAGACGCTTCTTGTCCGGCGCGCGGTCGTGAGATCGTAGCCTTCGACCCCTTCAGAGCGCGCGAAGTTCCCGTCGTACTTTCCCTCCGATAAGGCGATGGCATTATGCCCCATAGTTCGAATGGCGACGCAGAAGGGGGAACGGCGCGTTTTTCCCCAGCCCGCCACATATATTTGCGAAGCGCTTGAAAATCGCCGCCTGCTCTCTCAGCGATCGGACGCTCGTCCCCCGCCGACTTCGGAGGCGTCGGTTGCCCCTCGCGCTCGGCGCGCCACCCGCCCCATGAATGCCCCCGCGCTTGCGTGCCCTCTTCTGGCCCAGGAAGCCCTGAGTGAGACATCCATGCTTCTATTTGATCGAGGAGCCCGAGACGTCGCCCGCCCCCCTGTTTGGCCCCAAACCAACAGCGGGCCAACCGCCGCGGCAAAGCCATCGCATCTGTCACTCGTCGCTGTTCCTACGCCTCCTCGATCTGCTCTACAAGCATGCCCCTCTCCACCCTCTTCGCATTTCTCCTCTCCCTCTGCATGCGCTGGGAAAAAAAAGCTGCATTGGTCACTCTGTCCTCTCCAAGTAATTCCCCTCCTGCGCCCTGGCAAGACGTAGTGTGTGACGTTGATGAAAGAATGATCGGAATTGCGCCGTATCTGAGGAAGATGGGGCTATTGCTGGTCGTGCAAAGTGCCCCTGCCCTGAGCGGCTGATAACCATGTCCATTTTCTCGAAGAAGATATCGGGGCGCCAGTTTCTGCAACAGCCGTCGCCTCACCCGAACGCGCAATCGCTTCACTAACGAAGTCAATGGAAAAAGCCGACTCGGCCTGCACCGCTACGCACTGCCTGCGTGAGCGCGGAAAGGTCCATTCGAGGCGGTGGTGGGGCTGGGAGATCGCAAGGCTTTTCGGTGTAATCAAGCGTGAACAATGCAGGTATCTCATCTCGTGGCGGGAGACCCCGCAGCGGCTGAAGACGTGGCCCTAGCTCAAGGAGGGTCTGACAATGTCGCACACGATTTGGTAAACCTGTCGCGAAGAAGAAATCATCTATTCTAGATGCCGACAGTGGTGCTGATGATGAACAACATGCGCGCTCGCATGGTAAAACATGTCGGCGGCACTACCAGATGTTATTCATCCAAAAGATTTCGAACCTCCCCACCCGCACCTCGACGACGAGCCTCCCGGGTCTTGGTGTCACCTATTGAGCTCGAAACAAGTGTTTCCCATACCCCCGAGATTATACTCAGCCCCGCCCCGACGCTTAAGTCGGCGAAAAAGATAGGGAGGGTCCTGGCGGGGATTTCCTGCAACGCCGACCTCCACCACCTCGCTAAGGTTTGCACGGCACCATCGTACGCTCAGGCTGGCCCCCGTTTTGATGGTTGAAAAGGGGGAAATAAAATGCCGCAAACGTAACATCAACAGTTCCTGTCTTTATTCTGGGAGCGATGGCCCTCCCCCCAGCATGGGTGGGGGAACCGCATGTTTGAACGACATCCCAATCCCGAAAGTCAGTGGGCAACACAATGAAACATCCCGTAGTGTTATTTGTGTGCGCCCCTTGTTGATAGACATCTTCTAAGAGTAACCGCCCATCCACCCGTCGTCGTAGTACCCTTCCTTCTCTCTAACAAAACTCCTTTCTCCCAGAAAGGAGCAGGCAGTCACGAAAGCGGGTGGAGACGAGGATGTCGTTTAGCCGCAACCCCGTGGCGCTCATGGGGTTGAAACCGAAGACCCGAAGCGCCGACCTCGTGGGCGCCAGCGCCATCGGGCGCGCGCCGCTGCGGCGAGGAGCGCGACGACTCCTCAACACCTCCTGAATGTGTTGTGAACCCCGTGCATGTCATCCTCTGGGACGAAGGGGGCTGGAGGAGGACGAGGAGGACGAGCAGGAGAAGGAGGAGGAGACGGAGGAGGAAGGGGGGGGGGAGGGGGAGGAGGAGGAACAGGAGGAGGAGGAGGAGGAGGAACAGGAGGAGGAGCAGGACGACGACGACGAAGAGGACGAGGAGGAGTAGCAGGAGCAGGGTGTGCGCAGCGCGACCTGGTGAAGCCCACCTCCCGGCAGCAGGGCCACCGAGGTCACCGGCAGCGCGTGCCCGGACCAACTGTGCAAAGGCCTGGGCGCCCTCTCGGCACAGACGTCGGCGACAGCGTACACGTTCACGCTCGCGTCCGCCGAGGCCGAGACGAGCAGGCTCTCGTCCTTGGAGGGGCGGAGTGGGGAGAAGGAAGGAGAAAGGAGGGAGAGGAGGGGGAGGGGGAATTGAACGGGGAGCATGAGGAAGAGGGGGGGAGGGGGGAGGAGCATAACTCCCGTCCTGGGACACGACGAGCTGCGTGACCTCGCGGTAGTGGGCCGGCCAGCAACTCAACAGGGCCCCCGTGGCGGCCTGCCACACGTAGATGGAGCCGGAGGCGGCGCCCCCGAAACACAGCGTCGCGTCGCCCGTGAAGGTCATGGCTGTCATCTTCTCGGGAAGACTGGCGCGGTAGCTGGGCTTCTTGTCGCCCCACGCCCACACGTGCCACAGCGCCTTGTTCGCCTGCACGGCGTGCACGTGGCCAGAGCTGCCTCCGACCATGCCAAACGCGCACGGCTGCGCGACCGACTCCTCGAAGGTCGCCACGAGGGCCCCAGTGTGGAGGTCGGTGGCAAATATTCCCTGGTCGTCGCTGCAAGCGGACAGCACATATTCCCCCATAGCCAGCACTTCAAACCAAAACTCTTCTGAAACGAAAGGCTGCAGGACACGCGCACAAAAACGCACACGACATCCTGTTCTGATCACGACGATCGCGCGGCCATGAAGGGCCACATGACCCCGAGGAGGCCTAGATGCCTGCTCTAGGTGCTGGCATGTTGGCTTGAGCCTGACTGGCTGCGTAACCAAAGAGCACACAGGCTAACCGCAAAGCACGTGCGCGCGGGAGCAGGCCCTCGACGCCGGCGGCGCTGGGAGCGGCGAGCGAAGGGAGCCCCGAGTGCGGATGGACTCTCCAAGGCCCCAAGTCTGGCAGCAACTGGGCGGCTTCCTCCCGACGCCAGCTCCGACACCCCGAAGACCACGCAGTGATCGGCCACTTGGCAGCGCCCGTGTGCTGTTGCTTGTTGACGTGATTGCTATGGTCTGGGTCTAATACGCTCGACTGCTTGACATCGAAACAACAGAAACTGCATAAACATAAACTGTCGGAGTTCCGGGAGGATTTCTCGGATCGACGCTGGGCCACCCTGGCGGCATATCCGGCGCCGTCCTCTGATTGTCACTGGGCCCGAAACCAGCTTCCAGATGTCCAACTGTCACTAAACTGGAATAGTAGCGACACCAACAATAACGTGATTGACAAGATCACGACGACGGAGGTCTGAGTTATCCTCCTCCTCCTCCACCCCGTCCCTCTTTGTCCCCCTTCTCCTACACCTCTTATCCTACTCCTCCGAACTCCTCTTGCTTCTCCTCCTCCTCCTCCTTTTGCAGACGCGCGCAAGGCACCAGTCTAGGTGTGTTGACGTTGACCCCCTGATGCGGATCTTCTGTCCTGTCCGCCTCCTCCTCCTCGTCTTGTTTCTCTTTCTCTCTCTCTCTCTCTTTTCTCTATTTCCCCTTTTATGTTTTCTCTCTCTCTCTCTCCCTCTCTCTCGCTCGCTCTGACTGACTCTCTCTCTCTCTCTCTTTTTTGTTTTCTCTCTCTCTCTCTCTCCTTTTCTTATTTTTCTCTCTCTCTCTCTCTCTCTTTCTCTTTCTCTTTTTTTTTTTTCTCTCTCTCTCTCTCTCTCTTTCTCCAGTCCCTGACAGAATCCCCGCCCCCCCTTGACCGCCAGAAATCCCACCAGCCCTTTGGGCGTGAGTGGTTTAGCGAGCTCTTTCTGTTCTCAACCCCCCAACCCCCCTTCTTCCCTTTCGGGGAGGGGTTTACCCCTCCCCCTACCCCCTCCCGCTGGGCCTGGAGAGGGAGTCCCGCGGGTGGTCAGGAGGGTCTTTTTCGACGCCTGGGAGGGCCAAAAAAACGACTACCCTCACGAGGATTCTGGCTCCGACGGGGGGACCCTCTTGTAGCCCCCTCCTCTTCTGTGAAGCCAAAATCATTGTTTTTACGAGGGTTTTGGCCCCATTTTGGCCTCCCGAGGGGGCCGCGCTCATCTTCCTTCATAGCAAAATCATTGATTGTACGAGGGTTTTGGGCTCACGTTGTCCTTCTCAGGGGGCAGCGCTTCCTTGCGCTTCTGAGGAGGTCGCAAGAGGCCCCAAGATGGCCCCAAGAGGCCCCCAGGAGCCTCCCAAGAGGCCTCCAAGAGGCCCCCAAGCCCCAAGAGGCCCCCAAGAGGCCCCCAAGAGGCCCCCAAGAGGCCCCAGGAGGCCCCCAAGAGGCCCCCAAGAGGCCCCCAACAGGCCCCCAAGAGGCCCCAAGAGGCTCCAAGAGGCCGCCAAGAGGCCCCACGAGGAGTCCGAACGACTCACACCAGGACGAGGGGCCCGAACGACTCATACCACGAAGAACCCGAACGACTCACGCCAGGAGGACCCCGAACGACTCCTACCAGGACGAGGCGCGCGACCCATTCACACCACGAGGAGCCCGAGCGACTCACACCACGACGCGCGCCTCGAACGACTCACACCACGAGGAGCCCGAACGAGTCACACCAGGAGGAGGGGCAGCGCCCAGACAAGCCCCCCAAGAGGGCCCCCTGAGGTCCACCATATGGCCCCAAGAGGTCCCCAGATGGGCCACAAGAGATCCCCGGGAGGCACCACGACGCCTCCAGGAGGTCCCACATATACCCCCAAGAGGTCCCCAAGATGCGCCAAGAGGCGCCGAAGACGCCCCAAGAGGCCTCCGAGCAGCTTCCAAAAGACATCCACTACGACCCTTTCCCCTACGATTACTACTACTTGTACTTCTACTACTACTACTCATACTCGTTGCACTACATACTGGAAATACCACTACTACTACTACTACTACACTACTACTACTACTACTACTACTACTACCACTACTACTACTACTACTACTACTACTACTACTACTACTACTACTACTACTACTACTACTACTACTACTACTACTACTACTACTACTACTACTACTACTACTACTACTACTACTACTACTACTACTACTACTACTACTACTACTACTACTACTACTACTACTACTACTACTACTACTACTGCTACTACTACTACTACTACTACTACCTACTACTACTACTACTACTACTCTACTACTACTACTACTACTACTACTACTACTACTACTACTACTACTACTACTACTACTACTACTACTACTACTACTACTACTACTACTACTACTAGTACTACTACTACTACTACTACTAGACTACTACTACGACTACTACTACTACTACTACTACTACTACTACTACTACTACTACTACTACTACTACTACTACTACTACTACTAGACTAGTACTACTACTTTTTCTCCGGCTCCGCTCGCGAGTGCACCCAGTGCGGTGCGGCACAGCGCGCTCGGACAGCTAAGGAAGCCCAGAGCAGCCAGCACGCCCTCAAGAAGGCGGACACAGGGAGAGCAGGTCCCCCGATGCCTGGCTGCTCGCTCAAGAGGCCTACAAAAAATCCACCTCAAGAGGTCATGCACTCAACTTCCAAAAGCTTGGCCCCGAGCAGGCTTCAAGAAACCTGCCCGTGACCCTGGCGCTCACGAGCGCACGGGGTGAGGATCCTTCGATGCGCACAGCGCGGCGGGCAAGCCAGAGTCGAAGCGCAAGCACGGTCGCCCTGGGCCCGATGCCTGGCTGCTCGCCTCAAGAGGCCTACAAAAAATCCACCTCAAGAGGTCATGCACTCAACTTCCAAAAGCTTGGCCCCGAGCAGGCTTCAAGAAACCTGCCCGTGACCCTGGCGCTCACGAGCGCACGGGGTGAGGATCCTTCGATCCCGAACCTCCTGCCCGCGATGAATGAACACGTCACCC
Organism: Prorocentrum cordatum; assembly: GCA_963575745.1. NCBI lineage: Eukaryota > Dinophyceae > Prorocentrales > Prorocentraceae > Prorocentrum > Prorocentrum cordatum. The sequence continues at coordinate 126,747 of CAUYUJ010014611.1, forward strand.
ATCGTGGGGCGTGGCCACACGTGCCAGTTATAGTCGGAAAGATCGCGCTGCACGGTCGCCCTGGGCTGGCAGCGCGGGGTGGCGGTGGGACCCAAAAAGCTGCGAGAGAGATGTCTGAGTGGGCGGAAATTCGGGCAGTTATTCTAAGCTGATGCTGCCCATTTCCGTGCGTGCGGGGACCATGGCCAACTGTTGTGTCCATATGTTGGTTATACCGGCCTATCCTGTACAGGCGGAGCCCACAAGCACACTTAGACAACCCCCCCGGTCAAGACCAGTAGATATTGTCTGCGTGCGCTTTTTCTCCGGCTCCGCTCGCGAGTGCACCCAGTGCGGCGCGGCACAGCGCGCTCGGAAGCGCGCGAAGGAAGCCCAGAGCAGCCAGCACGCCCTCAAAAAGGCGGACACAGGGAGAGCAGGTCCCCCGATGCCTGGCTGCTCGCCTCAAGAGGCCTACAAAAAATCCACCTCAAGAGGTCATGCACTCAACTTCCAAAAGCATGGCCCCGAGCAGGCTTCAAGAAACCTGCCCGTGACCCTGGCGCTCACGAGCGCACGGGGTGAGGATCCTTCGATCCCGAACCTCCTGCCCGCGATGAATGAACACGTCACCCATCGTGGGGCGTGGCCACACGTGCCAGTTATAGTCGGAAAGATCGCGCTGCACTGTCGCCAAATCTCCCTCTCCATCGCCCGCGTCGCGGGCGGCGCCTGCGAGGGCGGGAGACACCATGTGCCCCTCACCCCATCGATCATGAGACTGGCCCCAGCCCCGCACGCACAGCCCACCCTCCCCAGCTCAAGAGCCGTGGGGTGGAGGGAGGGAACCGGCTCTGAAATCAGCGGCAGTCTGCGCTACCAGCTCGTTGATGACTTTGACAGCCGACTCCAACCGTCGCAGCCCCCAGGCCGGGAGAAGCAATTCCGTTGTCTCCGCGGTCGCTTGGTCGATATACAACCTTGCTGTGCGGACTTGGGCCCACCTGCCGAGATCGACCGTGGCGTCGTAGCTGGAGTATTTCGTAAAGTGCCACGTGGCACCGCCTCGCCGCAGGCAGTACGGGGTGAACCTCGACGAATGCATGCCGAACATCCGGCCCAGCCTCGCCAGCTCCTTGGCAAACTCAGCGTATGTCAGCTGCAAGATCTTCTCGTTCGGCTCGGTGGCCTGCACGATGAGGGCGGCGAGCTGCAAGACCAAGGGGTCATAGATGGTCACCTGCTCGGTGGCGCCGGTGCGTTTGGCGCCTTTGCTGTCCGGGGGCGCCAGCGTCAGGAGCGAACCGCCCCCAAAGATCGCGAGCTGCCGGCCAGTCGCGCTGACGATCTCCCCGACTCGGAGGAGGCCTACGAACGAGATCAAGATCCCGAAGGCTAGCCGCACCTGCCGTTCGATCAGCGCCGCCACCGCCATGCCGATGACGAGGTCCCTGCTTGCGGGGATTGCGCGGCGCCTTTCAGTGACCCGCGCCCAGTTCTTGAGGTACAAGCTCGCGATATGGAGGCTTTTCCGGCATCTCGGGAAGTACCTCTTCAAGGCGCTCACAAGGTCCGTTGCCCAGCCCTGCGGGTAGCTGCCCAAGTAGAGGTGGTTGACATACTCCCCCACCTCCTCGTCCAGGTCGTCCAGGGTTTCGGGCCACGGCCGTTCATGCAAAGAAATAAATTCGAAAAAACGTGCAATGCTCAGTCGGTAACGTCTGTCGGTTTTCGGTTGTATCCCTTCGAACTTGATGTGCGTCTTCCTCTGGGCGGCCCGGGACGGCCGCTTCTTCTTGCTACCCATCTTCGCCTTGCAGCCGCCTGCCGGCGGCGTCGCTGTGGTTCCAAGCCGAAACCGTCCAGAAGGTGAGCACGTAGGTGTTCGAGGCGATGGAGAAGGCGGCGAACCGCCGGCACAACCGATTAAGCAGTCGCGATGAAGACCGACCCTTCGCCACGACGCAACTGACAACCCGACTGTCGAAAATGTGGCAAAACCGGCGTTTGTGGAAGTCCTTACTCCCGGCCTGGCTGCGCACGTAGTTCAAAAACGCAGTGAATTCAAGGGCGTTGATGTGCTGCGGTGCCCTCCAACCGTAGCTCTGCACAGTGGACCACTCCCAGCAAAATGCTGGGTATGGAACGTCTTGGCGGCATCCGTCGATCAGCACACCGGTCGTCAGACGAACGTCCGAGCCCCGATAGTCTGCGCGTTTCAACATCGCCTTGAGGTGCTCGATCTCGGCACCCCTCCTCATGGTGGACATCGTCTCCAACAGCTTCTCCACAAGCGCTGGTTGGAGCGCATCTCGTTGAAGCCTGGCAGTTGCCACCCGGAGTCCTCTGGCTAACCAGGCGGGCCGCTCGGAGGGCGCGACCGGCAGGGAGGCGCGTCCGGCCGAAGAAGCAGCCTCCGCTGCCCACCGGCCGAAGACCTCCGCGAACTGCACGGGGAGCTCGCCGAGCCGGGCCCTGCCCTCAAGAGGGCAGCCGCACTGGCCACTGCCGATGAGCACGTCCAAGGCAGGGCTGTTGTGCGCTATGCGCGTTGGAACGCCGACCCCTGCTCCAAAGCGACACGTGCACGTCCAAGTAGAGATGACCCCCTCGAGACTCGACACCTCGGTGAGGGGCGCCTGGTTCCAGTCTTCGCTCGCAGCAGGGTGAAGAATGAAGCACAACCGCCGCTCCCTGGTTCTCTCCCGGAGTGCGCCTGCGGCAGCCGCTGCAGCCTTGCACCGGTGTCGGAGTTGAGCGCGAACCCGCTGGGGGGCCCAATCTTGGCGCCGATGCCGAGGATCACCTGCGCCGCTGTGGTGCAAGAGCCAGCCTTCGATGAAGCAGTTCGGGCTACCCCGCGACAGAGGCTCAAGAGCAGGATGGGTCGAGACCCGCCCGCGCGGAGCACGGTGCGAGGGCGAGGTAAAGGTCAAGACCCCACTTGCCCTTATGGCCCATGCAATGCTCGAGTCTGCAGCGCAGCCGAATAAGCCGGCGAAGGGAGCGGCTGAGACGAACCTCGCGCACACCACGGTTGCGCCCAGATGCGATCCAAGGCACTTCGTGGAGCAGGCGACGGCTCCGCAACCTCCGGGGCACGGACACGATCTGGCTAAAGGAGAGGACCCGCAAGAAGAGCATGCAGTCCGAGGCGTCGCACCGGCAATCGCAGCCTCCTCGTTGAGGGCCGCATTCACGTCGTCGTGGACCTCCGCCACCCCGGGGTCGAAGGCCGAGATGAGCTGCCTGGCTTCGGACGCACCCCCGCCGGTCTCCGAAGCGTCGCTCGAACTGATAATCCGTCGGAGCTGAGCGCGCAAATCCGTGAAGCACATCGGCAATAAGGCTGTGGCAACCAAGATTTCATCCATGACCTGCGGGTCCGGCTCCAGGACGCTTCTGGCTGCCGTCTCGGCTGCGGCCGTGAACCCAAAGCACTCCTGCAGGACAGAGAATATAGGCCTCCGGAAGCCAGCAGCGAAGCAGAAACCGCCGATCCAATGCTGCAGGCCGGCCGCTGGCCACGCAGGCAAAGTCAGCAAGGCCAAGGCCTTGGATGCCAGGGCACGGCTTTTCCCGCGCTCGACCGCCAGCGTGCCCCTGATGCCGTCGAGCTCGCTGCCAAGGATCTGGCCCGCTAAGCCTTTGACGAGGCTCTGGGCGGCGTTGAGCGGCAAGCCGAGTTCGGAGCAGGTCTGCACGAAGCGGCCGTGCTCCTCGGATCCCTCAAACTGCAAGTCGTCGAGCTTCCCGTTAAGCACGCGCAGCCGCCGCACGAAGTCGAACCCGTCCATGCGCACCACGCTGATGTCGCCGTCGGGGACCTCCTGCTCCTTGTGCAGCTCCGTGTGCGCCGGCACGCCGCACAGCCCGAAGACGAACCGCCGGGCCATGCACTGCATAAGGTCGACGGCTCCCAGCCACCCCATGGGAACGGCTCGCATCGCCACGTGCGTCGTAACGTTAGGGTCCCCCCCGAAAGCCGACATCGGGACGATCTTCTCGAATGCGAAGTAAGAGGACCATGCCGGTGGCATCCGAAATAAGTTGAAGCAAGACGTCATGTCCTCCGAATCGATGGTCATGACCTCGCTGCTCTCAAGAAGAACGAGGCCTAGCTGACCCAAGTAAGGAAGATCGCCAGCATCTCCCCGCAGCCTCCGGAAGAAGGCGTTCACGGGGCAGAAAATGCAGATGAAGCGGAGGTATGTCATGATCTCGCCGTTGACGAGCTTCGGCTTGTCGACCCCCATGGCCCCATTGAGAACGGGCATCCCCGAAGCATCTCTGAAAATGTCCTTCTCCGCGATCGGCTCGAAGAGGCCCCTCTCGAACCCGGCGCGCACCAAGGAGTGCCACTCAGAGGGCGAAGCGTGGACCCGGGACACGGGCGCGCGTTGCGGCCATTGACTCCGCGGCAATAGGCACCGCGCCGGGTCCCGCAAGTCGTCCCGGAGCTCTTCAGATACGAACTCTTCCACGTTGAATAAGCACGCGCCGCCCACGGGCGGCCAGCATGGGAGCACGCGGGGGCATACGAGCCCCCTCCTTTTGCTCACAACTTCCCCTTGGTAGCCGAGTTTCTTGTGGAGGAGGTCGGCCCTGCAAGCATCCAGTTGGAACGGCGCCGCGTCGAACCCAACAAAATGCTGGACCGCGCCCCAGACGTGGCCCAAGCAACACTTCTGCGCAGGGTCCAACCCGCGAGGCGCAGAGGAACGGGTGGGAGAGCTGGACCAACCATCGCAAGCCAGGAAGTTCAGGGCGTCCAGCACGAGGCCAGACCAGAGCAGTCCCAGGGAGCGCAAAACGGGCGAAGCGCGCAAGCACAGCAGGCCGTCGAAGTAGGACCTGGCGTCGAGCGGGCAGATTGGCAACAACTCCCGACGCGAACGCTTGGCCGAGGTGGCCGAAGCGCGAGCGGAGCCGGATTCCGATCCCACGGTGCCCACGGGGATGTTCGAGAGCAGCAAGCGGGTGAAGTCCCCAAACCTTCCTCGAGACAAGCTGGCGCCCACTGCGAAGACGCCCAAGGCCTCCGCCGAGTCCTCGCACAACTTCGCGGCCTCCGTGCACCACGTCCTCCAGGCGGCGAGCCCAGTGCCAGGGGCGACCCGAAGCTCCGGGGGGAGGAAGCCCAGGAGCTCCGTCGGGGCAGCGCTCACCACGCCTGCGGGCGGTAGTCGCCACCGCCCTTGTCCTTGCCCTTGCCTTTTCCCTTGTCCTTGCCTTTCCCTTTCCCCTTTCCTTTGCCACTCTCGCCGGAGCTGGTCCAAGCGTAGTCGTAACTCTGCGTCGCGGCCCGGCCGTGCAGACGACGATTGAACTCCGTCTCCCGCTTGGCGTTGTACTCCTCCTCCTTGTTCACCAGCGTCGCGCTCTCGGCCGGCACGAGCTCCAGATATTGGGCCGTATCCCAATTCCCCGACGTCGATGCCAACTCCAGCGCCTTGAGCCGCTGAGCTGCCACGTCCGCTGCCGCCTTCGTCCTCCCAAGCGCGAGGTGGTCGAGTATCACCGCCATGGTGTGCATCTCCCGCACGTTCCTCAGAGAGCTCACCTTCTCCGTGTTCGGCTTGAGGACGCGGACGAAGTACGACTTGGCGCTGGCAGGGGCGGAGTTCTTGTCCCAGATCTTCGCCTCCCCGTCCCTGCCGACGCAATCCTCCATCTGCTGGAGGGTTTGCGTCGCCAGCCGTCCTGGGTATCGCTTTGCCCAAGACATCAGGCGATCCTGGGTGGACCGCCCGCCGGAGGGGGAGGCATCGGGAAAAAGCGGCGAAGCAGAGCGGGATGCACTGCGGCCGCGGTCCCGGCGCCTGCTTCGAGACCTCGAGTCTCGTCGCCGCCGCCTCTCGCCTGACCGATCGCGCCGGTTGCGACGGGCCCTCTCCTCCTCCGCTGGGTCGCTGGCGAAAGCCTTCGGCCTGGACGGGGCCGCAGCCTCCCCGAGACGCCGCTCGCCCTGATCCTTGTCACGCCTATCTCTCCTGTCATCCTTCCTGGCCCCCCTCACGGACCGATCGTCCTCCCTGTCCTGGTCCTTCCCCCTCTTCTCCTTGCGGTCACCTTCGTCTCCGTCTCGTGCCTGGCGTGCGTCGTCGTGGCGACGGGGGGCGTCACGAAGACGAACTCCCTCAGGATCATCGCGAAGATCGTCACGCAACTGACGGAGATCCTCCCCCGTACCGCGAGGCTGACCCCCATCGAGGAGAGCCGGCCGAGTAGGTCGCTCAGCAACGCCGCCAGGCCGAGGGGGGTCATTCTGCTTCGGCTTGATGGTGGCCTGAATGGCAGTAACCTTTTCGAGGAGGGTTTCACGCTTCCCACTGGTAACCCAATCGACGCCCGAAAAGTCCGGCTCCGACCTACCAGCGTTGAGAAGCCTCCAGCGCCAGATCGGGATGACGGGCGCCTTGCGGAAGGTCGTCTCGTCGTCGTCGCCCTTCCCGGCCGCGTGGCGGTAGAGGCCCGGGTTCGGGTGGCCCTTATCAGAGAAGAGCCACCAGTGGTAGTACGAGTCCTCCGCGTCGATCATCGTCGCCTCGTGCAGCCTGGCCTTGCCGCCGGAAGCGTTGATGACGAGCAGGCCCTTGCCCTGCTCGTTCCCGTCGTCGTCGTAGCACTGCACCTCGACGGCGTCGCCAGCGTTCCATCCGGCCTGGCTGGCGAAGTCGGGATCGAGGTCAGGACTCACCCATGGGCCGACTGCGGGGCCAGGCGCCATGGCCCAGCAGCGGCTTATAGCAATAGATCTCGAGCAAGTGCAAGCGAAGGGCGAAGCCCTAGGCGAGTGCAAAGTAGCTTGACCCAAAAAGCTGCGAGAGAGATGTATGGGTGGGCGGAAATTCGGGCAGTTATTCTAAGCTGATGCTGCCCATTTCCGTGCGTGCGGGGACCATGGCCAACTGTTGTGTCCATATGTTGGTTATACCGGCCTATCCTGTACAGGCGGAGCCCACAAGCACACTTAGACAACCCCCCCGGTCAAGACCAGTAGATAACTACTACTACTACTACTACTACTACTACTACTACTACTACTACTACTACTACTACTACTACTACTACTACTACTACTACTACTACTACTACTACTACTACTACTACTACTACTACTACTACTACTACTACTACTACTACTACGACTACGACTACGACTACGACTACGACTACGACTACTACTACTACTACTACTACTACTACTACTACTACTACTACTACTACTACTACTACTACTACTACTACTACGACTACTACGACTACTACTACTGCTACTACCACTACCAGTACTACAACTGATCCTACTGGTACAACGTCTACTACTACGACTAGGAGCCGAAGAGGAGGAAGAGGAGGAGGGAGAGAAGGCGATGGGAGGCAAGACAAAAGGCTGTCGTTCACCAGTCTTACACGTAACCGACTCTGTCGACTCACACGACGGCGACGTCCTGGACCAGAATGCATGTGGTGTGCGTCGTTGGGGCCCCTCGCCCTGGTGTGAGTCGTTCGGGCTCTTCCTTGTGTGAGTCGTTCGGGCCCCTCGCCGAACGACTCACACATCGAGGAGGGGCCCGAACGACTCTGTCCAGGAGGGGGGACCCGAACTACTCACACCAGGAGGAGGGGCCCGAACGACTCACACCACGAAGAGCCCGAACGACTCACACCACAAGGAGGAGCCCGAACGACTCATACCAGGACGAAGCGCCCGACCCATTCACACCACGAGGAACCCGAACGACTCACACCACGACGCGGGCCTCGAACGACTCACACCAGGACGAGGCGCCCGACCCAGTCACACCACGAGGAGCCCGAACGACTCACACCACGTCGCGGGCCCCGAACGACTCACACCACGAGGGGCCCGAACGAGTCACACCAGGAGGAGGGGCAGCGCTCATACAAGCCTCCCAAGAAGGCCCCCAGAGGTCCACCATATGGCCCCAAGAGGTCCCCAGATGGCCCACAAAAAATCCCCAGGAGGCACCACGACGCCTCCATGAGGCCCCAAAGATACCCCCAAGAGGTCCCCAAGAGGCCCCCAAGAGGCCCCAAGACGCCCCCAAGCAACCCCCAAGCGGCCCCACGAGGAGCCCGAACGACTCACACCAGGACGAGGGGCCCCAACGACGCACACCACGAAGGGCCCGAACGACTCACACCACAAGGAGGGGCCCGAACGACCCATACCAGGACGAGGCGCCCGACCGACTCACACCACGAGAAGCCCGAACGACTCACACCACGACGCGGGCCCCGAACGACTCAGAACACGAGGAGCCCGAACGAGTCACACTAGGAGAAGGCAGCGCTCATACTACTACCAGTACTACAACTGATCCTACTGGTACTACTTCTACTGCTACGACTAGGAGCCGGAGAGGAGGAAGAGGAGGAGGGAGAGAAGGCGATGGGAGGCAAAACAGAAGGCGGTCGTCCTCGAGTCCTACACGTAACCGACTCTGTCGACTCACGCGTCGGCGGCGTCCTCGACCAGATAAACCACCTCGTGCCAAAAAAACCCAGTAGGCGCGTGCGTTACGGGTAGGCGGAGCGAAGCTCACAGCCACACTCCAATACTAGAAGCCAGACTTGCAACGACAACAACGCTGGTCGGGAAAAATCGTTGGTTTCGACGACGGCCGCCCTCAGTCATTTACTACAACGGCTACTACGACTACTACGACGACTCCTACTACTACTACTCCCACTACTACTTCTACTGCTACTACGAAGTCTACTACAACTACTGCTGCTACTACTCACCGTACCACTGCTGCTCTGCCTCCTACTCCACTCATTGATTTTACTAGGGTTTCGCGCTCATTTTGTCCTTCTCGGGGGGCAGCTCCCCTTCGCGCTTCTGCGGAGGTCGCAAGAGGCCCCAAGATGGCCCCAAGAGGCCCCCAAGGAGCCCCACGAGGAGCCCGAACGACTCGCACCAAGACGATGCGCCCGAACGACTCACACCACGAGGAGCCCGAATGACTCACACCACGACGCGGGCCCCGAACGACTCACACCGCGAGGAGCCCAAACGAGTCACACCAGGAGGAGGGGCCCGAACGACTCACACCGGGACGACGGGCCCGAACAACTCACACCACGAGAAGCCCGAACGACTCACACCAGGACGAAGAGCCCGAACGACTCACACGACGAAAAACCCGAACGACTCACTCCAGGAAGAAGGGCCCGAAAGACTCAGACCAGGACGAGAAACCCCAAGCGACTCAAACCACGAGGAGCGCTTTCTTTCCCTCCTCCTTCGCCTCGCCCTCCCCCCCCCCCCCCACACACGCGCACACGCGCAAGGAGGATGCACAAGGAGGCAGGAGGAAGGAGGAACAGGGGAGATATGCGGGGCCCAGCGGGCGCACGCCTGAAAAACACGACTGTCGGCATGCTTCGCGAGAGTTGCTGCTGTGAGATGGGCTGGTGAGGAGGGGCCCGAACGACTCGCACCAGGACGAGCGGCCCGAACGACGCGCAGAAAACTCCAGAAGCATGCGCGCACGAACGAACGGCCCGAACGACTCCGTGAGCGCCCCCCAGAAAACAAGCGGCCCGAACGAGGGAGAGTGGGCCCGCCTTTCAGCCAGAACGTGGGAAGTCGTCGACATCGTCGTCGAGGGAAGGCGAACGCGGCAGGGGGGCTCCCCCGTGAACCGCCAGCCCCCCAAGAAAGGGTGGGCCGCTCGGGCGTTTATACAAGACGCCAAAATTGAAACATTCCTGCAGGCCGCCTCTGCAGGAATTGAGGCGCAGCCCCTCCCGCAGCCGCGCTGCGGGTGCGCCAGCGGGCGCGGAGGGGCGGCGGTGGCGCCAACGCGCAGTTGGTAGCTGTCCTCCTCCTCCCCCACCATCATAGCGATGATGAGAATGATGAGCATCCTACGATGATGAGGCCCTGGGTCCTGTCCCAGAGTCTCGGGCCCCGCCCTAGGCCGCGGGCCAGGCCCCCTCCCCCCATCGACTCTCAACTGCGTCCGTGTTATATATATACATATACATATACATATATATATATATATACATACATACATACATATATACATACGTCGACACACCATACATGTACAAGATATACATATATGCATCTAGTAATCGGTCAGCGGAGGCCCGACGCCGCCCGGAGCCGCCCAGCTGCCAGCAGCCAAGACGACCGCCCGGAGCGAGAGGCAGGGTTGTCGTCGTCGTCGTCGTCGTCGTCGGGGAATACTCACTCGAAGACAAAACTTGAGACAGGACCGCAAATGATTCAACAGAACACAAAACAACCAAGACAACATGACATTGCTGAAACGTGCGACTGCAGGATCGTCAACGGACTCTAGTGTCCATTGTCAGCTTTTGTACACATAGAAACCCTGTGGTAAGCCTTGAAGAAATCTAAAACTTGAGCCTGGCAGCTTTGTATACTAGTATAGCCTGAAGATCGTGGATCCCTGGTAGGCGGAGCGAAGCTCACAGCCACACTGAAATACTGTTAGCCAGAATGGCAACAACGACGACGCTGGTCGGGGAGATCGCTGGACTCGACGACGACTACGACTCCTACTACGAAGGGCCCGAACGACTCGCACGCGGACGAGGTGCCCAAACGCCTCACACCACGAGAAGCCCGACCGACTCACATCAGGACGAGAGGCCCGAACGACTCACACCACGAAGAGCCCGAACGACTCACACCAGGACGAGGGGCCCGAACGACTCACACCAGGGCGACGCGCCCGAACGACTCACACCACGAGCAGCCCGAACGACTCACAACACGAGGAACCCGAACGACTCACACCAGGAGGAGGGGCCCGAACGACTCTCACGACGAGGATACCGAGCGACTCACACCAGGAATAGGGTCCCGAAAGACTCACACAAGGACGACGGGGCCGAAGGACTCACACAACGAGGGCCCGCACCGCCGCCTTCGTCGTCGTTGTCGTCGTCGACGTCGTCGTCGTCGTCGTCGTCGCGGTTGTGGTCGTCGTCGTTGCGGTCGACATCGTCGTCGTCGTCGGGTGCGTCGTCGTTGTTCAGATCATCGCTGAGATCGTCCTCTCCGCTGAGTCCCTCTTGCCTCCCACCGCTTTCTCTCCCTCCTCTTCCGCGTCGTCCTTCTCCCGCTGCCCCCACAAGGAGGATATACAAGGAAGCGGGAAGAAGGAGGAACAGGGGAGATATGCGGGGCCAAGCGGACACACGCCTGAACAACACAACTGTCGGCACGCTTCGCAAGAGTTGCTGTTGTGAGATGGGCTGGTGGGGATACGCGAAGCGTAAAGAATTCGAAATAAGTTCATCCGCTTTGGCTATATAGAACCCACAACCGTCTTTGAGTAGGTGGCCTAACGGTGTTCGTTTTCTCTCATCCCAAACCCCCCTTCCAGTTTTTCTCGGCTTCCCTCGCGATGTGTCAGGTCCTTATTGGCCCAAGATGGCTCCGAGAGAATCTTCGATGCTCCAAAATGGCCTCCAAGCATTTTGCCAATATCATGGATTCGGGCCTTATCTTGATCCGATTGATAGGCTTCTGTAATCATTTTTCTGGTAGGTCATCTGTTCGTCGTGGTCCCAGGTTGAATATCGGAGAAGACGCTTTTGAAACCATGGCGATTCCTTGAGATAATATGGTTCGTGACTATGTTGTGATACGCGGGGGCGTCCGACCTGGGCGAAGAGAGGGCGCGCGCGCGCGATCCTGTTTCCTCTGAGCACAAATCTCCCGACCCTGTCGGCGTGTGTGGGGTGTCTGTCTGGTCCCGTCGACGGGACGCCTTTTCTGTTTATCCTTCCCCGTCGGGGGTGAGAGAGCACTCTCCCGTCGATGGGGGGAGGAGTCCGGGGATTGAGGGAAATCGACCCACGTCGTAGTCACGTCAAAGGGAAGCCCCTTCCCTCTGTCCCTTCCCCGGCGGGGGGGGAGGGGGGGGGGTCAGATTCGCATCCCCCGTATGCAGCTTGTACAGAGGGGCCCTCTGTAGATGCGCTGGAAGAGAGGGGGTCGCCACGACGGATCCGCAAGAGCGCCCCTAGACGGCCCAAACCCCACGAGACATCCCAAGAACGCCTGAGGACGACCAAAGGGGGCCCCCAGACGGCCAAAGGACGCCGCCCAGTTACGTTTCCCCCTCGAGCGCCCCCGAAACCATGAAAAGCTGTTTCCAAAAGACCCCACAATACCACAGCGCCTCCTCCTCCTCCTCCACCTCCTCCTCCTCCTCCTCCTCCTCCCCCGGTGCTCCCCCTCTTCCTGCTCCTCCTCCTCCTCCTCCTCCTGCTCCTCCTCTGCCTCCTCCTCCTCCTCCTGCCTCAAAACTGCTCCACGGAGGCTCGCTCCGAAAAGACCGCAAGAAGCATCCGACCGTCGCTTCGGCGAGGAAAGGGGGAGATAGGGGAGGGGGGAGACATCCCAAAGGCCCAAAGGCCAAGAGATCCCACCGCGTTGGAGGTGGGGACCCACGCGGGGCCCCTAGGACAGTGAGGAGGGAGACAACCCTCCTGCTCCGTTCCGCACCTGCCCTGCCCTTCTGAGTTTTTTTCTTGCCGAAACCGGGGCTAGCTCAATGGACACCGCTCTGTCATGATTCTGGGTGGAGGGGGGTGGGGAGGAGGAGGAGGGGGCGGAGGAGGAGGCGGCAGAGGACAAAGAACTGAAGGAGCTCTCCCGCGCACCTGCCTGCAGACTGCGCGCCTCAGTAGCTACTAAAGCGGCGTCGCACCTGCCTGTCTCATGCGGGGGGACATAGCCACCAGAGAAGCCGAGGTCCATCGTAGCGCCTTTATTGAAACGCCCGTCGCGCTTATCGGTCTTAATCTTCTTGTGAGCCTTGTCCATCTGCGAAACGTCGACCGTGAACGTGCGTCCGCAGGACAAGTCGGAACTCAGCGGCGCCTCCTCGTTGCTGTACATGAAGCCAGTGTGGAAGCAGAAGGACGCCAAGAGGCTCCTGGCCTGCATGAAATTGTCGGGCGCCGCCAGCATCGCCTCACGGGCACTGAAAGCCTCCCCATCGTCTTCGAACAGGGAGATGCGGACGTCTCCTCTGACAACGACGTCGTTCAGCCTCACACTCAACTCGCTGGGAGCGAACGCCTCCGTCTCCAACACTGGATCCGTCAAATTGCTGCAGTCCTCGAAGCACTGAACCAACACGCGCAAGCCTGTTACCTTCTCTGGATGCGCGAAGAAGTTTCTATCTATTCTCAGCCTATGCAAGGTGGCTGTAGGGGTGGGGACTGGTGGTGGCGGCGCTGGGCTGTGAAACCATGCATCCGTCCTCTGCAAATGCTGGAACACCTGGTTCACGTACCTGACCTGTGACGGTGTCTCCACACCGCGCAGCTTCTTGCCGATGCGCGTGTCGGTTCTCCTCTGCGCGAACATCTTGAGAGCCTTGTCCACCGTCTTCTGCCTCTTGGCGTAAAGCAACCAAGCGCAACACAAAGAACCCGTACGCCCCTTACCCGCCTTGCAATGCACCGTGATGATATTGTTCGGCGGCGCGCCCGGGGGGAAGTGAGAAGGTGCAGGCCTTCTCAGAAGGCTCAGAAGTTCCCCGGTCTTCCGAGAAGTGTTTAAGCCTTCCGCCGAAGACAGACAAAAACCTCTCAGAAGGCGCGAGGGCTTCTGATAAGTCCCGCCGCCTTCTGAGAAAACCTTCTCTTTCTCACTTCCCCGCCTCGCTCGCCGCCGAATTGTCCTCTGATCTGCTGCGGAACTCGCGCGCGTCGGCAAGGAATGTGATGAATTGCTCCATGCGGGGCGGACTGTGGTCCTGGATTCGGAAGCACGACATGCTACCTCCGACCCGAATGAAAGGCTCCTCGGGGTATGGCATCTCCGGGCAAGCGTTGTAGACTCTGAAATGCCCTCTGTGGTTGACCTCGAAGAAGCGGGCCACCTCGCTCAAATTGTTCCGCGCGAACGTGCCTATGTTGAGGAACCCAACGGCCGGCACTCCCATGGCTATTAAATCGCGATCTATATCCGCCACAGTGCCGTAGTGTCCTCAGGTCCCTTCGAGGTCTCTGGTGCGAGCACGATTCCAAACAAACAAATAAGAGGCGCAATGCCTGGGTGTTCGGGCGCTTCTGGGTGCTCTCGGGTCTTCTCGCGTGCCGTTCATGGATGTCAACGACTATCTGTGCCTTTCCTACTTTTCAGAGTTTTCCGGCCCAGGAGGGGGGAACCCGAACTGGCTTCAGGAGCGCTCAATGCCAGGATGGCCCCCTGAGACAACCAAGAGAGCCACAAGAGGGCTCCAGGAGGCCCCCAGAGGCGCCCAGGAGGCCCCAAGAGGCCTCCAGGAGGCCATCCGGAGGCGCCTCCAAGTTGCCCCCGAGAGGCATCAAGAGAACTTTGGCCCACCAGCCAGGCTGGGCAGCGGGATGATCCGAAGGCCACCGGATAGGTGAGATCCAGATCGAAGTTGTTATCCACATCGACGTACCTCATCTTGTTTGTCGACACCTTGTGCTTGGCCGCCTGGCTCAGCGGCCTGAGGCGAAGCACGATTCGCATTGTGAACAGCCAGCCCCTGACAAACCTGGGAAGCAAATGAGAATGGAAGTGTCAGTCCACCGCGTGGAGACCATACCGACGGGGAGTGGGAAGGACACGGAGGAACAGGAGGAGGAGGAGGAGGACCTGAAGACGACTTTGGTCATCCTGGCGGCGACGAGTTCGCCGCCGGGCCCTGGGCCAATGTACGCGGCGGAGACGACCTGGAGGAGGAAGCGAACAAGGAGGGCCCTCCTTCGCCTCCCATCACTCCTCCGTCTCCCTCCCTCCCTCCTTCCTGGTCCCTGACCACCTTCGGAAACCGAAAGCCCCGATCGAAAAATCGATGACCCACGAAACCAGTAGAACGAATCCGCCCAAAAACTCTCACCCGAGCAAGCGAGTATCCGTAGCTCCGAGACCCCCCTTCACACTGCCAGTCCTCCCCCTGCTTCCTCTCCCTCCTTCATACTTCCTCCCCCCTCCCTTCTCCTCGCTCCCCTCCCATGGGTGGTCTCCCCCGCTCCCTTCGAAACCTACCTCCGTTGTGGTGCCGCCCACGGGGGTCCCACACAAGTTGGCATGGGATCAGGCTAAGCAGCATTTTCGGTGCCTTGCATGCTCGGGCTCCAACAATTTCACGTAAACCGTGTCTGGCTCCCCACGGGTTCGGCCACATAGTTTTGCGTACTGGTGGGCTTGTGCTCTGCAAGCTGTGTGGGCCCCACTCGTCCACAAATTTCGGCCGCCTGCATGCTTTACGCGCCGGCGCCCAGAATTCACCACTGCCAAGTACAGACTTGGCAAGTTGATGAAAGGACTGAACCCTAAGGCAAATCGGTCCACAGGTCCAGTGCCACCAGTGCGGTTGTGCCTGTACGGTCGGACAGAGGACAGAAGAGCATCCCTCAAGAACACGAGACCCTCCGCTGGCCCAACCTGAAGAACAGTCGAGGGCATCCTCCCTAGGATGCACAAAAGCATTCAACAAAGACGAAGAACATCAGGGCACCCTCCCCGAACCGACCTCGATCTTATACCTCGGTCCGACCGTATGAGGAGTTGGATAATCCTGCGGCTGTTGATCCTGGCCTTGCGTTGGCCCCCCATCTCGTTCCCTGACCTGTTGACTCTGGCTGTGGAGTCCCTGCCTTTTCGCCAAAGCAGGCCGCGTTTTGTCCCAAGATGGGCTCCGATGGGATGCGAGCTGGTCTCCCAGCATAGTGTGCGATACTCTGGCGTCGACCAAGGATGGCCAGCTAGGCCTGGAGTTACGCCAGAAAGTGAGATGAAGAATGCAGCAGCGGATGGCAGCAGTCATCCACATTTGTGCTACGGTATTGTGATATGCAATTTCTCGTCTCTGCTGCTGTGGGGCCTGCCAGTGGTGAGCCGCCCCCTTTCCTTGCCATTTTTCTTTTTTGTTTTTGGACCTGCCTCTTTGGAGGCAGGTCACCGTCCTAGTCCTAGCCCTCGCTCCCCTCCAGCCCTCCCTCCCTTCCTCCTCTATGATCCCGCACGTGCGCGGCAGCGCGCACAGGGAGGAGGAGGCGGAGGAGGCGGAGGAGGTGGAGGCGGAGGAGGCGGAGGAGGAGGAGGAGGACCACGATGATCAAGTCGAAGACATTCCATAGATCTCGGAAGAAGCCGCGGAGACCGAAACAGATCATCTTGCCACTGATTTCCATAGAGTATAGGACCAGAGTGGCAGTGTTGATGCAGAGGGCCCACGTGGGGACTTCTTGACCTCGCCTCGCCCTGACCTCCTCGACCACGAACGCACCAATGTCCACGAGGATGACGACGGTCATGAATGCCTGGAACTCCATGGACAGCAGGAAGCGACGGCCCGTGCCCCTCGGACTCAGCTCCGTCTGGCGGTCCATGTCCTGCACGCTGGCCGCGCTGTGCACCACGTGGGAGCCCCTCGGCGAGGCCCTCGGCGCCCAGCCGTGCTCCTCCGGGCCCGCGATCCAGCTCCGCCCCGTGCCCTCCTGTCGGGCGACGCGCTCGATGTACCCAAGACCTTCGACGATGGGATTTGGTTCTCTCCCGGCGTCTTTTGCCTCGGATTCGGCCTGCGTTGGGCACGAGCTAATGGGGGGCGAAAATTACATAGGGAGGGGAAGAAAGGTACCCTTTGGGGGTCCTAAAGGCCCTCTTCTGGGCCCGACAGGGCCCCTCTAAGTGTCCTTTTCGGCAGCCATCGCTGCCACCCCCATGTATGGCCCCCCATTACGCGTCCTCCGAGTCTTGCCTCAGTTTCGGCCTCTGGGGCCCAGCCATCGGGCACCGGAGCCATCAAACAGGGATCCGGGACGAACAGCTGGCCCGGGGGACCTCTGGGACCGCGCACTGAAACATCCATGCATATCGTCGGAGCATGTCTGGGTAATGTCTCCACCAACGCCACTCGCGAGGCCCATGCTGGGCCCAGTGTCGGTGTATATGCCTCCCCGGCCAAGTCAGGGAGGCGCAAATATACCGCTCCTGGAACTAAGATGGGCCTGGCCAGGGGTGGTGGACGTGCATAGACCTCGTCGCCCCGTCCTGGTCGCCGGGTGCTCCCCAGTGTCGCAGGGTGGTCCTCCAGGTCCTCTTGGCGGCGCGCACCAAGGGGGGGGGGTTCGGCGAGGGGGACGGCCTTCTCAAGGAGGCGCGGAGGGGGGGGGCTTCTCAGAAGGCAGTGGGGATTCTTCGAAGGGCCTGGGGGGCTTCTGAGAAGGCTTCTCAGATGCCAGGAAGGCATCCCAACGGTGCCCCTGCCTTCTCAGAAGTCCCCCCACCCACCTGCTTGCGAAGGCGACCCCTGCCATCGCACCACCCCACTTGGTTAGAGGGGGTCGGAGGATCGCCGATGCATCGCTGATGCATCGGTGATGCGTCGGCGACGTCAACACTGCATCGGCGACGTCGGCGTAGAGAAAATCGGGCTCTCCACATCGATCCGCATCGCGGATGCATCGGCGATGCGGCGCGATCCTCCGACCTCATCTGCTCGGGCCCAGGCCCTCTCCCCTTGGCATGAAGGAGACAGGTCCTGAGGGCAACAAGTCCTGGACCCTGGGGCCCTCCCCCAGGATCAACTATCCGTGCCGAGCCGTTTGTGTGTTGACGGTGCAGGAGCCGGGGGAGTATCCAGAGCCCAGGAACGGGCGAAGAGCCACAGGACCAGCCTGCCCCCCAAAGGGCCCCATCTGGGAGGCTCCGGATCTCAAGAGGGAGGAGGAGAGGGAGGAGGAGGAGGAGGAGGAGGAGGAGGAGTGAGTGAGTGACCCCAATCGCGAAGCGACATCCGATGACTTACGAAACCCGCCCCGCCTGCTTGGCCTTGCTCTGGACCTTCGGCCACTGACCAGCGGCGATACGAGATAAATACTCGGACCTGGCGGAATTCGTGGTCTTGAGACATGGTTGTCCCAGACCCTTCAACATCTGACTGGCAAAGCACCCGCACCGACTACAGAACCAGAGCTTCAGAGTGCCATGCAGGGTGAGTTGGTGCGAGGGATCAGCCCACCCCCCCGCTAGGTGCAACCTGACTCCAGACGGGACCCTGAAAAAAATCATCGTGCACGTGGACAGGATGAAAACACGGGGTACTCCTCCAAACAGGAAGCCTAGCTATGGCAGCGGAGCTGCAGCACCTACTACACTTACGACCAGTCTCATCAAACTGATGGGAGGTAGTGAAAGTCTGAATCGCAGAAAGGGCAGGAGGAGGGGGAGGAGGAGGCTCACGTTGTTTCTTCCCGAGAGGCTCCTGACGTTTCTCTGCGACGATGGTGTCGAGCGTGGCGCGGAGTAGGCGAAGCCGTACGAGTAGAACCCTCTGCCCCCACTGCTCAGCACGCACTCTCTCCTCTGCGCTAACCTGCACACGACTGGCGGCGGACCCTGCCAAAATATCAGCCACAGCATTACCCAAGATCATCCACATAGGAAATTTCCCAGATACAGCTTCACGGGCCTCCAAATGTGAGTTGACGAACAACACCACAAACGAGGCAGGGTCCCTGGAGGAATCGAAAACATCACCGATACGATGCCAGAGATCGGCATCTGGTCCTGAGGGCTCACGATACAATTTCGAGGCCCATCCTTCAGCTACATATTCATTGTCCGTCGTGTACACCACTCTGCCCGACGAATGTTCAGCAGCCGAGAGAAGGGCCCGAAGTTCTCCACGAGACACGGACTGCCGTTCTCCTGCCAGCCCTCCAGACATCGAGCTGTCGATCTCGAGGGGTTCGAAAGAACTGATACAAGCAACTGAAACGCCTACGCGGCGATACCTTGTGTGCCCCGATAAAACACCTCCGCTGGCATCTCCGAACAGAAAGATCGGGGCGTCCCGCGAGCCGTGTCCGAACGTCCCTGTCACAATAATCTCTCCTGATGCCTGCCAGTGCTCCTCCTGCGACGGAGGCGAAACCTGAACAAGATGGGATGGGAGAAGCCCGCGGAGCCAGAAGCATTCCATGGACTCCCAGCTGGAATAGGCCTCCCCCACCAAACATTCTGAACACTTGTATGCTGCAGCTTCAACATTGTGACTGCAGCTCCACATGCGATGGAATGGGGTCTCTGGAGCCTCGCCGCACCGTGGGCACTTCGTGTCGAAGGGCCTGCCCTTGGTCGCAAGGAACTCCCCGCGGCGAGACCGAGTCCAGTATCCTCCAGCTGCGATAGTGACCAGAAGTTCTGCAAGCCGAGCCCCACGGTCGACCGACTGCAGTTGTGAGTACAGCTGTCGTAAGGATGTGAAGTCGATGCCGCCTTCCATGCCACCGCCACAAAAGTGTCGAGATGCCTGCTCCCACAGAGACGAACGGATAGAATTCTGCACGTCGCGGATGAGGTGGCCAGGGTCATCGACGTCAGGCCATCCCGTCCACGCTGAGTCGGGGAAATGCCATTCGATGGACTCGTCCTGTGGGTCGGCAGCAGGCTTGAACCATTCGATAGCTGACCTTGGATCCCATCCGTTATTCAACAGCAAGGTGATGGCAGCAGAAAGAGGTCCACGTATGTGCCGCGTGCGCTGACCTGATGGGATGGCACGAAGCTTCTCCACCAGGGGGTTCCACGCGCGGCAAACTCCACGTCTAAGACCTGGCTCCTCCTGCCAAACTCGAAACCATTGTCGTAACATCTCTTCTGGGAGTTTGAGTGCTGGGTCATGCGGAGCTCGTAGTGCCAGGACCGTGGTGAGACAGCGACCCTTGGACGGGGCCGCCACCACAGCGCCTAGCCGCTGACGAGCCTGGCGTAGATAAACACCGTACGTGCCGTGAATCTGGTGTCCGTATAGCCCAGCCGCCTGAGCTCCGAGACGCTCCAGCTTCGATGTGATGGCATATCGTCGCCCTGCACGAGCGAACTTGCGTACCTTGGTGTTCATCAGTCGATGCTTGTCCGCTCTTCTGCGTCTCGTAGCCCGAGCATGACGACCGCCCCCTCCTAGGTCAGTGCCAAGGAAGCCTGCGGTACGTTGTGCTCGCACTTGGAAACCCGCAATTCGAAGAGTGCGGCACACCTGAAGAGCATCTGAATGGTGAGCGCACACCACGACTGACTTGGATGCCACCTGAAGCTTCATCTCTCGAAGGCCCTTGCACGTGTCGCGGAGGCTGGCGACAAGTTGTTGCCGTACGCTGTCGCGAGAGCCAACTGCACGTTGAGCCAGGTCGTCCACCCATATGCGGTGACCCATCCGAGGGTGAGCTGAGCAGATCCTGTCGAGTACGAAATACACCATGATCCTTCCAAACCGTGTGCCTGACCGGAGGCCCTGGACCACCGACCTCGTGGGTACGATGGGGAGGGCCCACGAGCTGCACTGTCCCAGGGCTCGAGGCGCCATACATTGCAGCACCTCCAGGCACAAGATGGCTGCTGGAAATCCTAGTTGCAAGCCCTTGGGTATAAGCAGCTCCCACACAATATTGTCATAAAATCCGTCGATATCTTAAAATCCAGCTCCAGAAACCACACCTAGTTGATGCCCGACCTCCTCCTCCAGGGTGCGAACGAAGGCTTCGCGGAGAGCCGCGTTGCCCTTCACTGCAGCGTCCCAGTAGGGGGCCGAGGAGTCCGACCACTGTCGAACTACTGGTTCTCTGATGAGCGACCACAATCTGCTGAACATAGAAAGAAGACCTATGATTCGGTCGCCTTCTGTCTTCTTCGGCAGAAGGCGACCGAGGGTAATCATGATCTGGCGTGGCCAGACAAGCTCAGCTTCGATCATCATGTACAGA